>ML794689.1:76403-92494 GCA_009831015.1 Picea engelmannii
TTCCCCCCCCCCCCCCCGAGACCCCCAGGAAAGCACCCGATGCACATGAAAAAAAGGGAAAAGGAAGTTGGGATCTCCAGATGTAGTTGTTGAATCTGATGCACCCACACACACAGGAAAAGAATATAACACATGCCCAACATTCTCCCACTTGTTGTTTTATTTGCATATAGGGGTTCACAGGATTACATAGTCAACAATATAGGGAAACAGTTCCCATTGTTACTCTACACTAGGATAAATTCTCTTTGCTCACAAACTTTGTCAATGGATCTGCAACATTCTTCAAAGTTTCAACCTTTTCCAAGAACACCTTATTTTCTTCAACCATGTCTCTCACAAAGTGATATTGAACATCAATATGCTTTGTATTTGCATGATAAGTAGGGTTATTTTCCAGGAATATTGCACTATGATTGTCACAATCTAATATCATTGCTTTTTGTACCAACCCAATACCTGAACACAATCTATGTAACCATACTTCTTCTTTTATTGCATGAGTGGTTGCCATGTATTCAACTTATGTAGTTGAGTGTGCCACTACATCCTGTCTTTTTCTCATCCAACTAATTTATCCTGCAAATAGGTTAAACACATACCCACTTGTATATCTTCTATGATCCATATGTCCATCCTAGTTTGCATCAACAAACCCATGTATGTCCAACACTCTGTCCAATACTGGTCTTCCTTAGTAGCATAATCCATAACTGGTAGTGCCATGCAAATACTTGAAGGCCCTCTTTACTGTTGTCCAATGCTCCTTCCATGGTTTTGACATATACCTGCTAAAAAATCTTATTGCATGTGCAATGTCTAGTCTGGTACAGACCATTGCATACATCAAACTACCAACTACACTGGCATACGAAACAAGGGACATGTCCTCTTCTTATTCTTGTGTCTTGGGACACTGATATGCAAATAAATTTACACCGATAGGAATAGGAACCTTTATCAGTTTACTTCCATGCATATTAAACCTTTTCAATATCATCTCAACATATTTTCTTTGATTCAACCAGAGTTTCAAGTTTGCACGATCTCTTTTAATATCCATTCCTAGAATGAAGTTAGTAGCATCGTTATCCTTCATGTCAAATTTGGAGGATAACTATGATTTCACCTCCTTGATAACATTCATGTTATTTCCTACCATCAACATGTCAACAACATACAAAAATACATAAATGAAGTGATTACCAACCTTCTTGGAATATACATAGTGATCAACCCTACTTCTCACAAATCCCAATCCAAGGATGTATGTGTCAAGATTTTGGTATCACATCCTAGGTGATTGCTTCAGACCATATACTAACCTCTTTAGATTACAAACTAGCTCTTTATTTCCCTTCACTACAAAGCCTTATGGCTTCTTCATGTAGATTTATTCTTCCAAATCCCCATGTAGGAATGATGTCTTCACATCCATCTACTCCACTTCAAGATCAAAAGCAACAACAATGGATAAAAGTAATCTAATAGATGTTAACTTGGCAATAGGAGAAAAAATCTCACCAAAGTCAATTTTATCTAGCTATAAATAACCTATTTCTACTAACTGAGATTTGTATTTCTGATGCAGGAGCATCACTCCATCTCAGAAAATGCGCCATCACATCATCAATTTAGCGCATGAGTGCACATGGAGGAACGGGTTCCAAGGAAGGAGAGGCTCCAACCCTCTCATTTTGAACTCAAATTAAAAAATTTAATGCAATTAAATGTAATTAAATGTTTGATGGCTCAAGGGAAATCCAAGTGCATGTCTTTGTACAAGCAATTTATTGTAATAGATAGAGTCACCTTTAATGGCTGACAGTAGGAGGGATATAGATATGATTCAGAATAGATGGAAATTCAATGTAATTCAATGTGAGCAGGTAGATGGAGGGAAGGCTTGAGGAGCTCCTCTTTTGCAAAAATCTCATGGTATCAAAATTCATTAGATGATTAGAGGATAAGTGAGTAGAGAGGGATATTTCAAGAGAGGAGAAAGTGTTGAAGACTCTAATGTAGTCCATCCTTTGTAAATATTTGTATAGAAGAATTCATATATAATACAAAAGAAGTTTTTCCTACACATGAGGTGTTTGTGTTCTTATGTGTGATGAATGTTTATTTTCTGAATTTTTTTTGTGTTTATTTAGGTATGTTGTAGATGTATGCAGATAGGTTACATTTGCAGGTTTAGATAGACTTCTCTATCTTTGTGTATTATGAGTAGATATGGGCTCTTAGGCTTGTGAAAGGAGTGCACACTAGAGTATTGAAAACTCTATTAATCCAGTGCAAGGAATGCACTTGAACTCTCTGGAGAGTTCATATAAGAGGGTGTTAGGTGGGAACACTAGAACCATTCTGAAGCTTAGAAGGAATAGTGCAAAGAGTGCACATCAAAGTTACTGAATACTCAGAAGAAGATTTACCAGGGTTACTGAATACTTTGAGGGATCTGCAAGGAGTGCATTGAGCAGGCACAAGGAGTGTGTGGGAACTCTGTTTCAAGTTCTAGGATAAAGTTTCCAAGAGGGAACACCATAAGATATAGTTTAGGAGGAGAAATGAAATTCTGCACAAAGAGCACAAGGAGTGTGCAAGTGAACTTTTAGAGTTCAAGTTTCAAGAGAATAAGAATGCAAGGAATGCAGAAAGTCAACACACTACTAAATCATTGTTTAATCTCATGAGACAGAGCGTGAGTGCCAAGAGAGAATGAGGAGTTTCTAAGAGGAACAAAGGGACTAAACACTTTGAAACCCGAGCATTGTAACCTCGTGAGAGATAGTTCATTTGTGAACATAAGACCCATGCAAGATGTGCACTGGGCCAACACTTGGAAAGTATTGAAAACCTCCCAAGAAGGCAGAGCACAAGGTGTGCAGGGGAGGGGAAACTTTCAAGTTAAAGTTTTCAAAGAAGCACAAGGAGTGCGCCAAAGGATAAGTATTCATAGTGCCAAAGCTCAAGAGAAAGAGGGTCTTTGTTTCTAGGAAGGCATAAAAATTTGTTGAAGGACCAAAGGATCGAGACCCTTAGAAATTTGAGCATGTTCAAGCTCAAGAGTAATAATGCAAGGTATGCACAAGTAAACTTATTTTCAAGTTTAAATATCAAGAGAGGTATCATGAGTAGAGGTCAAGTATTCAATCTTGCAAAGGATAATATCAAAGGCCAATACCTTTGAAATTAATTAAGAGAAATAATTCATTTGAAAGGAAAGCGTAGTATCCACATAGAGGAGCTACAAGATTCATTAGATATGTTGTTGAAGAGTGATCTACACTATAAGATCTGATTCTAGACTCGAGGACGAGTGTGCACGGAGGAGATAGATCCTAGCCATTGGATCTAGGCATGGGGATCGATGAGCGTTGGATCCAAGTAAGAATCCTGAGGTTTAACCCTACAATTTTTTTAGACTTCATGTGTTCGACATAAGCCGAGTGAAAATATTAAAGGAGGAGTTATCAAAGAGGAGAAATCAATGGTTGAGATCCATTCATAAGTTTGTAGGAGAGAGGACAGTTGTTGGATCAAGAGGAGTTGTGTGAGGTTTAATCAAGACATTCCTTCATACTTTACGCATTCATAAGATTTGGTGCGTGGGAAAGTCGAGACTCCCCGAAGTCTCGAAGGCCAGAGTGAATCCTAGCCATTGATATTTGAAGATATGTGGCATAAGGTCTGCCATCCAGAGGTATAACACTCCGGAAGGATTACATTGAGCTGAGTCGAGAACTCCTGAAGATACGAGAGCTAGATTAAATCTCGACTGTTGATCGAGAGAGCCACATGGAAGCAGATCTTTAAATCCAACACTCTAGAGAAATAATAGTGGAGTGTTGGGAGGTTTTGAAGGACTAAAGTCCAGATTCAATCCTATATATCCATTTGAGGAGGACACATGGAGCGAGATCCTGTAGTTTGGGGACTTGAAGCTCCAGGGGATTCGCAGGTTGGAACAACCAGGACTCTTGAAGGTCGGGGTCTCGTAGTAGATCTCGATCGTTGTTTGATCGAGGATACGTGGAGGACGATCGCGTCACTTCAGAGTTCAACGCTTCGGAGGATTGCTGGTGTTAGTGCTAGAAGTTTCCCATAGACTTCTATAGGGTCAAGCCTATCACATCTTAGTTATTGCAACAATTTTTTCTAAATAAGGATGTGTTTTAGGTTTTGAAAGAAGGTCGATCAGGTAGAATGAAAGAGAAAGAATAAGGAAAACAAGATAAACGCAGATCAGTGAAACACCATTAGGCATGGAGTCAAGTAAACACCTTGTTGATTGAAGGCAATCAAATTGCATATCAGATAAGAAGTTTATATGAAAATGGGTAGAAGAATAGGGAATAAACAAAAAGTAGAATACGCAACAAACAAAGATTCTCTTTGAAAAATGGATGAAAAGGTACTTGAAACAAAACACACAAATAGTAGGCAGTTACAACAAAATCTTTACCACTAGAGAATCTATTACCCATGGGCAACCATTGATTCTCAATGGCTGCAATTCATTCAAGCAAGATGAAAAATAGAGTGTAAAACAAGGAAGATGAAAAATAGAGTGTAAAACAAGGGAAATCACAATCTGATAAAACAACTATCATAGATATTCAATGTCAGAAGTGATCACAGAATAAGATGCCCTCAGGCTTACAATAACACACACTGGATGGCTATCTCATCAAATTCCTTCTCAGGCTGCAAGATACCAGATGTAATAAATATGTAGAACATAAATAAAATGCTAGAAATTGCAGAATAATAGTAATATATCAATCATAATATCCACAGTAACACATAAATGATATAAGAACAACAACATAAATAGCACTTTGATTCAGAAGGAAATGTTTGCAGGCCTCTTCAAGGGGGAAACCTCCAATCAAGCAGCGCTCTATTACAATAATCTGCAAGCTAGGGTTTTCATACCCTTAACCCTTATTTATACTAAATATGTCTATCAAGAGAAGCATCTAGATGAATATCCTTCTAGAAGCAGAAGATTCTATTAGGTATTCTTACATCTGCCTTATTCTATTTTATTGAAAGGCCTTATTAATATTGACCTTTATTACATCCAAATATATTAATCTACCTATGTGCGGGTTAGGACCATAGCATGTCCGCCCCCTTAAAAACAGACTTGTCCTCAAGTCTTGAGATGAGGAAATTGTTGCAGAATGGTAGCTAGTTCCCAAGTGGCATCTGCTGGATTCGTATCTTTCCACTAGACTAACACTTCCTTGATGGTTCGTTGACGCAGGAGACGCTCACGCTGGTCCAAAACTGCTTCCGACTGTAGCCAAATGGATCCTTCTTCAACTAACTCGGGAAGGTTGGTTTGAATTTGGCACTGAGTTCCAATCACCTTCTTTAAGCATGAAACATGGAAAACTGGATGTAGCTTCGATTGACTGGGCAGAGCTAACTGATATGTGACTTGTCCCACACGTTTGAGAACTGTATAAGGACCATAAAATTTGGGCGCTAGCTTCTGACAATGCTCGGCCTTAAGGGAAGTTTTCTTGTATGGTTGCAGTCGCAGAAACACCTAATCCCCTTCTGCAAATTGACATTCAGAGTGACCTTGATCTGCTTGTTGCTTCATGTGATTTTGTGCCATGACCAAGTTCTCTTTATGGGTACAAAGAATATCCTCTTGAACTGTAAGTGTTTGGTCAACCGCCTATACCTTCGAGGTACTCGGTAAGTATGAGAGAACTGAAGGTGGATTTTGTCCATATACTGCTTCAAAAGGAGTCATGCGAGTAGTTGTATGGTAGGAAGTGTTGTACCAACATTCGACTAGGGGTGGCCATTGAACCCACTGATGTTGTTTTTCAGAAGAAAAAAACCTCATATATGTTTCCAAACACTTGTTGACAAATTCTGTTTGACCATTAGTCTGGGGATGATAAGCTGTGCTGAGATGCAATTGGGTGCCCTAGAGCTTAAACAGTTCTTGCCAAAAATTGCTTGTGAAAGTTGGGTCACGATAAAAAACAATAGAGTGCGGCATGCCATGAATCTTGAAGACCTGGTCCATGAAAAGTTGAGCCACCATGGATGCAGTAAATGGGTGTTGAAGAGCGCAGAAATGAGAATACCTGGAAAGGAGATCCACAACCACCATTATGAATGATTTATTCCCTAATTTGGGTAAGCTGGTAATAAAGTCCATAGAGATATCCTTCCAAATAACCGGTGGAATCGGAAGCGGTTGTAGTGTGCCCGGAGATTTGACTATTTCTCCCTTGTTCCATTGACACACCTCACATTCAGCTACAAAATTATGGATGTCCTGTCTCATACCATCCCAGAAAAAGGAACATTTGACTCTGTCATATGTTTTGGTGAACCCTGAGTGCCCCACTGTGGGTGTAGCATGAAGTTGAGGAAGTACTTTGGATTTAAGCTTAGATTTTTTACTTAAATATAAATGGCCTTTGTATCAAAGCTCATCCTGGAGCTAAGAGTACCCTGGGGGAGTCGGAGCCTTGCTCTGCAATTGCTGGATCAGATGCGAACTTTTGGGGTCTTGAAGCCATTCCTGGCACACATCTTGGAGCCAATCGGGTACAATGAAGGAAAGAGAAAAAAGGGATCCTTCTTCTTCATATTTTCGGGACAGTGCATCTGCCACTACATTGTCTTTGCCCTTCTTGTAAGTGATCTCATAATCATACCCAAAGAGCTTAGTCACCCATTTTTGTTTCTCTTGGGAGGAAATGCATTGTTCCATAAAGTACTTGAGGCTTTGATGGTCGGTCTTTATTTGGAATCATTTCCCCAAGAGATAAGGGTGCCACAGCTCAACAGCATGCATAATAGCCAACATTTCCTTTTCATAAATGGGTTTGCCCAGATTCCTTTCAGATAGTTTCTTGCTAGTGAAGGCTAAAGGTTGACCCTCTTGAAGAAGGACAACGCCAATTCCTTTCCCTGAGGAATCACATTCCAATACAAAGGTATTTGTGAAATCAGGAAGGGCCAGAACCGGAGTGGTGCACATGGTCGTCTTCAAGGTTTGAAAAGATTGAGCAGCGGCTGGAGTCCAAGTGAAAGAGTTCTTTTTTAGGAGAGCAGTGAGAGGTGCTGCAATCTTTCCATAGTTCTTAACAAAATTGAGATAATACCATGTTAAGCCTAGAAATCCATGCAAGCTTTTGAGAGTCTTTGGGTGTGGCCAATCTTGCATAGCTTCAATCTTTTTCGGATCCACCCTGACGCCATCCTTGCCAACCAGATGACCCAAGTATTCTACTTCTGAGGCACCAAAATCACATTTAGACTGTTTCAGGAAAAGTTGGTGTTGCGAAAGGAGATGGAGAACTTGATCCACATGAGTAAGATGGTCGGTCTAGGTTTTTCTATAGATGAGGATATCATCAAAGAAAACTAAGACAAAATGATGGAGAAAGGGACAGAACACATGATTCATGAGGCTTTGGAAGGTGGAGGGAGCATTACACAAGCCAAAGGGCATGACCAAAAACTCATAATGGCCCTCATGAGTGCGAAAGGCCATCTTGGGAATTTCTGCCTCTTTCATACGTATCTAGTGATAGTCTAAGAGAAGATCAAGTTTAGTAAATAATTGGGCGCCACTCAATTCATCCAGGAGGTCATCAATGACACAAATGGGAAATTTGTCTTTAATGGTCAGTTTGTTGAGGGCATGGAAGTCAGGACACATTCTCCAAGAACCTTCTTTCTTTAGGACCATGACTATAGGAGAAGAGTAAGGGCTCGTACTAGGGCAAATAACGCATGCATTGAGTTCCTGGACCATTTTGTCAATTTCATTTTTTTGTGAGAAGGGGTGGCAATATGGATGGATATTGGGAGGAAGGCTTCCGGGTACAAGGGGAATGGAATGATCATGAACACCGCGAGAAAGAGGGAGGCCTTGGGGAGTGGAAAATACCATTTTATTTTTAGAAAGGAGAGCTCGGAGGTCATGCGGCACCGGGGGTGTTTCTGTTGCTTGAATGGCATGGAGTTGGGCAATGACACCAAAATGACCTTTTTTGAGCATCTTTTCCATGCAATGGGAACTAATGACCTCAGGTGAACCAACAGTGATGCCCTAGAATTTATATTGGTGGCCTTCCTGGTCGAATTGCATGGTTAATGCCTTAAAATCCATGAGAATGGGACCCAAATTTCTTAGCCAGTCTGCACCCAACACAATGTCACAACCACCCATGTTGATAGCAAACATATGGTATTTTAGGTGGTAGTCACGACGCACATTTTCACAATGCCCTCCACATTTCATGGAACCACCATTGGCAATCATGATTTGGAAATTATTGACAGCATGGATGTAGCAATGAGTTTCTTTGGCAATGCGGAGATGAATAAAATTATGGGTGCTTCCACTATCAACCAGAATGATGACCTTCCGATGCTTGATGTAACCTATTAACTTGAGGGTTTGGGGAGCGGAAAAACCAGTGAGATCATTGAGGGAAATGATGGATTCTACTTCGGGAGGGTCTGAGGGAGGGGTTATGTCAGTGTTTTCAGGTGACTCAGACACAAGGGAAGTTTCAACATCCTCTTCTGAAATGTCCTCAGACATGGCCATAAAAATCTTTTGTTCCTTACACTTGTGGCCCAAGAAATATTTGTCATCACAATTATAACAAAGGCATTTGAGTTGGCATTGAGCCATTTCAGCCCTGGTCAATTTTTGGATTTTTAATGGGGCAGAGGGAGTAGTGGGAGTGACGGGTTTAGGGAGAGGGATAAAGGAGGGTTTTCGGTTTAGAGATGATACAACCTATTGTGCTTCTTTAGCTCTTTTAGTAGCCTCCACCCAAGTCAAGGGTTCAGCCATGAGGAAATGGGCCCGGATCTCTTCCTTGAGGCCACTAATAAAACACTCTCGAAAGAAAGCATTAGTCATGCCCTCTGTTTGAAAATCTAGGCATTCAAAGGCAGCTATGAAGTCTTCTACTATTCTAGATTGTTTCAACTTTGTCAAAGAGCCCAAATGGTTGGTGTCCGTGTCAAAGCGTTCATAAAGCTCAGTCACAAATTGGGTCCAAGCAATATACCCTTGATGGGAAGTTTTTATCCATTGCCACCATTGCCAAAGTTCTTGATCTAGATGGAGAACACCATACCAAAGTTTGGCCAAGTCATCGGTAATTCCATATAAAGAGAAATAATGTTCCATTTAGGTTACCCAACCAGTGGGGTCTGAGCCATCAAATTTGGTCACGTCCACCCGCGGAAGGTGTATGTCACGTTGAAAGTGATGGGACTGAAAGGTATGGGAATGGGAGGAAGTTTCACCTTCATTATTTGGATGTGCTTCAGAGAAATGGTCATCTGTAGGGATCTTCAGTTTGGTGTAGAGTGATGCAAAGACAGATTCAAGCTGGGTGGTAAGTTCTTGTTTGACTTCCTCCATTGAGCACTGCATGGTTGTATTTATGGTAGCATTGAAGGATGAATCGATGGAGGCAACGATAGCACATAGTTGTTTCACTTCTTTTTGGGTTTCTAGGAAACCAGATTGCATGGTGTTGAAGCGAGCTTCCAGGTCTTGGCTACAGGTATGGGCCATGAGGATGGGTGAACTGAAAAGGGGCGGGTGGGGTCAATTTTTTTTTCGAAAAATGATATGGATGAAAGTGATAAGGGTGGGGAGATGAATCCAATGGAATAGGTCTCAAATAATGGTGAAAACATTTCCAGATTTTTTTTTTCTTTTTTTTCTTTTTAACACCTGTGGAGTTATACTCCGGTCTGAAGAATACTGCAATGATGAAATCCCCAAATGCTTAACCAGAAAGAGATGTGTATTTACTTGGCAACCTGAACACAGTTGCACGGTAATAGATTGATCTGTTTTTAATTCGTTTATGTTTTTGTCCCCCAAGGGTTAGGCATTCAAGGGTTCTATAGACAAGGATTTTCCCTATGCTATAGCTCTATGATATACGTGTGGGGTCCAACAGTAGTACTTGGCCCAATATATCATGGCACTAACTAAGGATGATAAGCCGTACCCTTATCCGTACTACCCGACTACCCAGGTACTAGAGAGTATCTTCTCGAGTGTTGTTCTCGATGACACTATAGCAGTTCAGTGGCCGATAGGTTTATCTAAAGAGGGCTTCAGGAAATCTAGGCCGATCCGTACACAGGTGTTGTCTGATGCACTACCACTCGAAGGGGTACCAACAGGGGTTACAAGGGTGGCCAACAGATGTGCGCTTAAGAACCTCTTGTATTTCCTATGTATGAGTCCCTCAACCGCGGGTTTATGCGTGTAACGACAGATCTCTATGGTTTAAAGACGCCAGAATACGTCTCTACCCAGAAAAAAAATTCCCACAATTTCTGCCAAGGAAAGTGCTCTTATACCACTTGAAAAATACCAAATATAATAAATATGCAGAACAAAAATAAAATGCTAGAAATGGTAGAATAACAGTAATATATCCAACATAATCTCCACAATAACATAGAAATGATATAAGAACAACAACAAAAATAACACTTTGATTCAGAAAGAAATGTTCATAGGCCTCTTCGAGGGGGAAACCTCCAATCGAGCAGCGCTCTGTTACAATAATCTCCAAGATAGGGTTTTCATACCCTCGACCCTTATTTATACTAAATATGTCTATCAAGAGAAGCATCTGGAGGAAGATCCTTATAGAAGTGGAAGCTTCTATTAGGTCTTCTTACATCTGCCTTATTGTATTTTATTGAAAGGCCTGATTAATATTGACCTTTATTACATCCGAATATATTAATCTACCTATGTGCGGGTTAGGACCCTAGCACAGGCCTTACCCTCTCGAGCCTCCCCCCTCACTTTTCTACCAATAATCGATTTTATATAAAATTACATCATTCTAAATATGGATTTGATTTCTTCTGATGATCCTCTGAGATCTGGAGTTGACTTGACTTCCAGTAAATGGAGATTCATTTGCAATGATGAAAATTTTCCCTTCCTTCCATATCCTCTGTCACTAGAAAGTTTTGGAATTTTTTTTCCTAATTAGACGAATATTTCTCCAGAACCATTGATAAATTTCGTAATCCCTCTGGGATAAATGTAAATGGATCCATTTGGGAGGTGGGTTTTGAATGGTTTCAGCAAATTATTTACAGTTTGTTCGAACATTAAGCCTGAAATTACCCTCCTGAATAATGACGAGAATGCACAAAATCTGGGATGATCTTTCTCCATCGAATGCTTCACCTGCACTTGAATACTTTCAAATATGGAAAATATTTTGACCACCTTCTTTGGCTATCCACGAATTTCTGGAAGTCTTCTTTTGACTATTGACAAAATCCCTTGAAATCTGGGAATGACCATATAAGTGTCGATTTTTCTTCTATAAATATAGATCATAATCTATTATGATTTTCATCTCTTACTGATCTAGAACAAGTTAACTTGGTTTCTGGAAACTCAGTCACATGTTTACCAAAAAACTTGGAATTGCTTACTAAATTGGTGCTCAAAATCCAGAGTCATCTTATTAGTTTTTTTGGCGAGGTTAACACCATCATCCTGCTTCGAACCCAGGAGGAATTGATTCATTTTCATGTGGCATCAGATCTTAATAAAAATTGGCAACCTAGAGCTCTAAGATTTATCTTACAATGCTATGTGGTAGTTCACTATTTCACACTTAAGACAAACTATAAACACTCTGAATTTTGAAATATAACCAATCTAAAAAATCACCAGATTCCTTTTATAACTTGCGCATGTGCATGATGTAGCAAGTGGCTTGTCTCCAATTATATTTGTGGCACCATTATTCACTTCACTGCCATTGAGGATTCCTAGACAAACATTACCTCAAGAACTGATGACCAAGTAACCTTCTAGGAGAATGTCAAACTGTTTGGTCTTAATAAGCCATGGGTTGCTCCCAAAATCTAGGGTTAAAAAAGTGTCTCACATTTGCCATAGACCTGATAGGATATTTCTCTCACCAACACAATGGTAAGAAATGTTGATATATATTATTGATTCTAACAATGTGTTGTGTTGATGTAGGTTCTGGGAACAATGGTTGTATGGATATGTTTGCGCTTGCTGACCCATCTTTTATAAAAATCATAAGAATGCCTTTAGATAGTCTCCCTAGCACTTATTTTTTGATGCTCTAGAACAAGCCACAATTTTACTCAAATAACATAAGAAATATAAATATGGTACGAAAACGACCATGAAAAATAATCCGAAGATTTTGGAAAGTGATATAATGTTTTATGATGGCGCTGCAGGAATGCCACTTTTCTAGTAGCATGCTTGTCATGACCAAAAAGTCCAAATTTTAATACTGTGAATATGAGTTATAACACTGGCTATTTCTGGGGATGATGCTCTCCCTGTGAGGAATCAAGAACAAGCAGACCATTGTGCCTTTTCCTTGTTGGGTATGTGTTATATTCTTTGCATGTGTGTGTGTGTGGGCGCATCAGATTCGACAACTGCGTCTGACGGTCCCTCGTCGTAGTGTTCTATTTGTTTCATGTGCACCGGGTGCTTTCCTAGGGGAGTCCCAAGGGGGGGGAAGGTATTCCCCCCCGCGGTTAAGCGCAGCATTCGGGGCAATGCCCCAAAAATCGTTTTTGGGCAGTTTTTGCTATATTTAGCGAATTTTGCTATTTTTAGCAGATTTTGCTATTTTTAGCAGTTTACCAAAAATAATCCCTGTTTTAGGCATTAGGGTTTTGGTATCTACGAAATAACTAAAAAAATTGTATATATTCTATAGTGAATGGTGAAATTTGATATAATGAATATAAGAAAAGTTTTCCCGGTTGAGGGTTTCCAGTATAAAATCTTTGTGTACTCTGTGTATGAGCCTTTGATTAAATTTTGTTTTTCTTAAGAATCTGTATGCATTGATTTACTTCACAGGTTTAAAACTTACATGTGGTATTAGAGCTCGTTTTTGGATTCAGAGGTATGCCTTTGTTGTTTGGGTCTGTGATAAAATTGGGTTTAGTGGGAGATTTTGTAGTGGTCATTTGAGTGCAGAAAGAGGAATGGCGAGTTCTTCTAGAATCGAGATAGAGAAGTTCAATGGTAAAAACTTTGAGCTATGGAAGATGAAGATGGAGGACCTTCTTGTAGACAAAGAGAAATGGATCTTTGTGGATCCTGGTACACAACCTACTAGCACACAGACAACTGGTACACAACCTACTAGTGCACAAAATACTAGTACACCACCTACCGGTATGTCAAAGGAAGATTGGGATAAGTTGGACAAAAGAGAAAGGAGTATTATTCGACTCTACCTAGAAGATTCGGTGTTGTTGAATGTCTCAGGAGAATCTACAACTAATAAACTATGGGATAAGTTGGGGAATTTGTATCAATCAAAGTCCCTGGTAAACAAGTTGTTTCTTCGAAAAAAGCTATATCATCTTAGGATGGAAGATGGAGATTCTGTGACAGAACATCTACATGCCTTTAATACTCTGGTAAGTCAACTTGGCTCTTTTAATATTACGATTGTAGAAGAAGATAAGTGTATTACTTTGTTATGTTCTTTTCTAGACTCTTGGGATAATCTGGTTGTAGAAATAGGTAGTACCACTCAATATACATTGAAGTATGAGGATGTAGTTGCATCCTTGTTATCTAAAGAGATGAGGTGAAAAATCATGGATGGTCACAACACAGATGCTTTATTTGTAAGAGGGTGTACCCAAGATAGGAACCCTGGTAAGCCTTTGGGGTGGAGATCTAAGTATCCAAGAAAATCTTTTAGGAAATGTTGGAAGTGTGGTAAAAAAGGGCATTATAAGAAAGATTGCAAGTCTAAGAAGGTTGAAAAACCAAAGGGATCTGATAATACCTCTTTCACAGAGGTGAAAACCTCCATCGAAGAAGGAGGTGATGTTTACTTGGAATCTACAGGTACACATGCAGACCATGATGTATGGTTGATTGACTCAGGTGCGTCATACCATATGACTCCTCACAGGGAGTGGTTATCTGAATATGAAAAATATGATGGTGGTGATGTATTCCTAGGAGATGGATCGACAACAAAAATCTTGGGACATGGAAGAGTTAATTTTCTTCTAAAAGATGGAAGGATTAGAACTCTCCCTAGAGTTCTTCACATTCCAAAACTATCCAGAAGCTTAATATCTATAAGAAAGATGGAAGATGCGGGAGTGGATATTGTATTTGGAAAGGGCACTTGCAAGATGGTACGAGGAGAAATGGTGTTGATGAGGGGAGTTTGGTGTGGAACTATGTACAAGTTGTTGAGAAGCACTTATACTAATGGGTGTAACAGTTTTGTTGTCCTTGAATAGACAAATAAAGAATACAAGACCAATACCATCCCTGAAAAGAAGACCATGTTGTGGCATCAAATACTGGGGCATATTGGAGAAAAGGGCCTTCGAGCACTACACGATAAAGGCATGGTTGAAGGTATGTCTAAATGCACTCTGGATTTTTATTTCTTTGAACATTGCATATATGGTAAGCATAATCGAGTAAGATTCCCATCTGGTGCTACAAGAGCCAAGGGGATCTTAGAATTGATACACAATGATGTGTTTGGACTTGTTCCTATTCCACCCCTAGGTAAATCTGTGTATTATGTTTCCTTCATAGATTATTTTTCAAGGAACACATGGATTTATTTTCTTAGAAAGAAATATGAGGTATTTAATAAATTTAAAGAGTTTAAGGCTCTGGTAGAAAATCAAATAGAGAAGAAAATAAAGGTATTGAGAACAGATAATGGTGGATAATTATGTAGAAATGAATTCAAAGAATTTTGTAAGAAGTGTGGTATAGCAAGGCAAAAGACTACTCCATACACTCCTCAATAGAATTGAGTTGCAGAAAGGATGAACAGGACACTGATGGAAAAATCAAGGAGCATGCTCAATGGTGTCGGGTTAGGACAAGAATTTTGGGTAGAGGCAATGGGTACAGCATGTTACCTGGTCAATCGATCACCTTCATCAGCGTTGGATGATAAAACTCCACACGAGGTATGGTCTAGAAAGAAACCCTCTCTTCAACATCTTAGAGTGTTTGGTTTTGATTCTTATGTACATGTTCCAAAGGAAAATAGAAGTAAGTTGGATAAAAAGGCTGAAAAGTGTATCTTTATTGGTTATAAAGATGGTGTGAAAGGTTATAAGCTTTGGAACCCAGAAACCAAGAAAATTGTTTATAGTCGAGATGTTGTTTTCAGAGAGGTAAAATATGTGTCCAAACAGGGATTCCTACCAACTCAAGACGAACCTGCGAAAATAGAGCTTGAGTTGGATGATGTAAAATCTGAATCATCTGAAGAAGAGGATGTAGAAGAAGAAGAATAAGAAGAACCTCATACCCCAGTATTGAGGATATCAGTGAGAGATAGAAGGCAACCAGAAAGGTATAGTCCACCTGATTTTCATTTCAATTTTTATTTATCTATTACTGATGATGATCCCAGAACTGTCAGGGAAGCAATGAATTTAGAGGATAGTAAACTCTGGAAGAAGGACATGGTTGAAGAAATGGATGACTTGGATAATAATGAGGCATGGGATATAGTTGAGTTGCCAGCTGGAAGCAAATTTTTTGGTAGCAAATGGTTGTTTAAGAAGAAGTTTAGTGCACAAGGTAAAGTGGATAAATACAAAGATCGGTTAGTAGCAAAAGGTTATTCCCATGTTGAGGGAATTGACTTTGGTGAAATTTTTTCTCCTATTGCTAAGTTAACTTCTATTAGATTTCTTTTATCTATTGTTGTTGCTTTTTATCTTGAAGTGGAATAGATGGATGTTAAGACAACATTCCTACATTAGGATATGGAAGAAGAAATCTACATGAAGCAGCCAGAAGGCTTTGTAGTGAAGGGAAAGAAAGAGCTGGTCTGTAAGCTAAAGAAGTCACTATATGGTCTGAAGCAATCACCTAGGATGTGGTACCAAATTTTTGACTGTTAAGCCCTAATATTGGCTCATTGCCACTTAATTGGGGCATATTATATTAGTAATGTTATTTTATTTATGTCGGCTTTAGGCCATTAGTTGTGATTTAGATTAGTAATGTT
>ML794689.1:97879-129640 GCA_009831015.1 Picea engelmannii
TCATCTTGTACTTGAACATTTAAGTGGGGTAAAAGGAGGTTGCCCCCTCGAAGAGGCTTATTATCTGAAATTATCTCTTTTTCAAGGCGTTGAGTACTTTTCCTGAAGTTTTTCTATGCTATATTGATGTTTGGGTCTTAACATTGACACATACATCCTTGGATTGGGATTTGTAAGAAGCAGGGATGATCACTATGTATGTTCCAAGAAGGTTGGTAATCACTTCATTTATGTAGTGTTTTATGTTGATGACATGTTGTTGGTAGGAAATAACATGGATGTTATCAAGGAGGTGAAATCACAGTTATCCTCCAAATTTGACATGAGGATCTCACTACTGCTAACTTCATTCTGGGAATGGAGATTAAAAGAGATCATGCTAACAGGAAACTCTGGTTGAATCAGAGAAAATATATTGAGACAATATTGAAAAGGTTTAATATGCATGGAAGTAAACCGGTCAAGGTTCCTATTCCTATAGGTGTAAATTTATCTACGGATCAATGTCCCAAGACACAGGAAGTAGAAGAGGAAATGTCCCATGTTCAATATTTCAGTGCAGTTGGCAGTTTGATGTATGCAATGGTCTATACTAGACCGTACATTGCACATGTAGTGGTATTTTTTAGCAGGTATATGTCAAAAGCAGGGAAGGAGCATTGGATAACAATAAAGAGGGTCTTCAAGTATCTTTGTGGCACTACTAGTTATGGATTGTTCTACCAAGGAAGACTAGGATTGGAAAGAGTGGTGGAAATGCATGGCTTTGTTGATGTAGACTGGGCTGGAGATATGGATCGCAGAGGATCTACAATTGGGTATGTGTTTAACCTATTTGGAGGAACAATCAGTTGAATGAGCAAAAGACAAGTTGTAGTGGCACTCTCAACTACAGAAGTTGAATACATGGGAACCACTCATGCAAGCAAGGAAGCAGCATGGTTACAATGATTATGTTTAGGTATTGGGTTGGTACAACAAGTAGTGATATTAGATTGTGATAGTCAGAGTGAAATCTTCCTGGAAAATAACCCAGCTTATCATTCGAAGAAAAAGCATATGGATGTTCAATATCACTTTGTGAGAGATATGGTTGAGGAAAAGAAGGTGTTGCTGGAAAAGGTTGACACTTTGAAGAATGTTGCAGATTCATTGACAAAGTCTGTAAGCATAGAAAATATCTCATGTTGTAGAGTAACAATGGGCATTACTTCCTTGGATTGTTGACTATATAATATTGGGACCCCTGGATGCAAAGAAAACGACAAGTGGGAGAATGTTGGGTATGTGTTATATTCTTTGCATGTGCATGTGTGGGCGCGTCAGATTCAACAAATGTGTCTAGCGATCCCTCGTAGTAGTGATATGTTTGTGTCGTGTGCACCGGGAAATTTCCTAGGGGGTCCTAGGGGGGGGCAGGTATGCCCCCCCCCCCTGAAATTTGTTTTTGGGCGGTTTTTTCTATTTTTAGCGGATTTTGCTACTTTTAGCGATTAGGGTTTTGGTATCTACGGAATACCTAAAAAAATTGTATATATTGTATAGTGAATGGTGAAATTTGATATAATGAATATAAGAAAGGTTTTCCCGGTTGAGGGTTCCCGGTATAAAATCTATGTGTACTCTATGTATGAGCCATTGATTAAATTATGTTTTTATTAAGAATATATATGCATTACTTTACTTCACAGGTTTAAAACTTACATCCCTTTGTGCATCCATGCAATGCAACCTGTAAAATTTTGTCTCTGCAAACATCCACATTTATGCTTTGCCTGGTCCATTGGTCTATGGAGTCATTTAATAGAATTCTATATCTGATCCAAACTTTTGAAACTTATTATAACAACAAACAGATGAAAACAAACTTAAAGAATCTTAATTCTCATATGGTGAGCTTATTCGTCTATCTATTCCTACTTCTAACCAGTAAAAACTGGTTAATCATGTGAAATCATGCTTCTAATGAAGCCATGATAACATCCAACTGACTGAAAAAACTTCTTGTATGGAAATAGAATCTAGAGAAGACCTCATGACTTGTAGCAGAATTTTAAGTTGCAGCACATACTTACAATCCAAAACTATTTTAATTCCAAAAGTTGCAAAACTGAAAGCTTCTGAAAAAACCATCTCTATGTAGACATCCACAGGATCCTGCCAACTATGTTGCATCTCCAGATTATACAAAAGGTCACACTATTCCTCTGATTCACTTATCAAATGATACTTCATTTTTTTTGCTGGAAAGAGAGCATGAATATTTTCCAGGCATTGGGAATCAAAGGCATCAAGGTTATCTTGAATCTGATCACAAGTTCCTTGAACAAAAACATCAACAATTCCATCATGATAGTCAACAAACTAACTTTCATACACTGGCTCTTGTTGTTCATAGATGATGCACTGAATACCTTCATGAATATTCTGGTTAGATTCTGTCACCATAGATACATTGGGCTCTAAAATGTCAATATCATCATCACTATATTCATCATAATTTGTAACAACATGATAAAATTCAAATGACAAAGATGAATATTTTTGCATATTTTCATCAGCAATATGATCTTGTGACAGATTTGAAAAAACATTTATTTCTTCCTCAAAATTAGCTTCCATGGTATCTTGAAGATCTTCCTCACTAACATGATTTTTATTCCAGAAAACAAAGGAAAAATCTTCTTTCTGTTGAATATGCTTCTCAAATACATCACAACAATTTTCGAAAAGACTTTCTGTTGAATATGCTTCTCAAATACATCACAACAATTTTCGAAAAGACTTTCAGCTGAAATTTTTTCTTTATAAAATGTATTGAAAGCATCATGAAAACT
Source organism: Picea engelmannii (assembly GCA_009831015.1). Taxonomy (NCBI): domain Eukaryota; kingdom Viridiplantae; phylum Streptophyta; class Pinopsida; order Pinales; family Pinaceae; genus Picea; species Picea engelmannii. The sequence continues at coordinate 100,717 of ML794689.1, forward strand.
TTCCAATGAGTTAATAATTGAACCTAGAAGATATCTTCCTCAATCAAGGGTTGCTCCCTTCAATGAGTATCTGAAAAGTTTGATTTAGACATCCTCATGCACAATCTGTCGTTCATGAACAAACTCATGAAAATACAGCAGATGCTCAGCTGGAACCTCCCAATCTTCGCCTTTAAATGTAGGAAGGGTACCTTCCCATTCACCTCTACCAAGAATTGGGTTTGGAAAACCAACTACATTCGAAAAATCACAAAAGGAAAACCTTTGAGCCAAAATGGCTTCCATAGTTGGATCCCCAATGGAGTCGCCTTTTAATATTTAGATAGTGGAGTCCCCATGGTGAAATATCTGCATTCAAGAACATGTCCTCTTCATGTTCACAATCAAGAAGCTGATATGATCCTTGTCGTTCTCCCAGGGAAGATTTCTTCGCTGCTTCGTTCCCCGACAACGATGCCAAAAGTTGTTAGTGCTAGAAGTTTCCCCTAGAATGCTATAGGGTCAAGCCTAGCACATCTTAGTTATTGCAATAGTTTTTTATAAATAAGGATGTGTTTTACGTTTTGAAAGAAGGTAGATCAGGTAGTCTGAAAGAGAAAGAATAAGGAAAACAAGATAAACGCATATCAGTGAAACACCATTGGGCATGGAGTCAAGTAAACACCCTGTTGATCGAAGGAAATCAAATTGCATATCAGAAAAGAAGTTTATATGAAAATGGATAGAAGAATAGGGAATAAAAAAAAAGTAGAATACCCATCAAACAAATATTCTCTTTGAAAAATGGATGAAAAGGTACTTGAAACAAAACACACAAATAGTAGGCAATTACAACAAAATATTTACCGCTCGAGATTCTATTACCCATAGGTAGCCATTGATTCTCAATGGCTGCAATTTGTTCAAACAATATGAAAAATAGAGTGTAAAACAAGGAAGATGAAAATAGAGTGTAAAACAAGGGAAATCATAATCTGATAAAACAATTTTCATAGATCTTCAATTTCAGAAGCGATAAGATAATAAAATGCCCTTGGGCTTACAATAAAACACACTGGATGGCTATCTCATCAAATTCCTTCTCAGGCCTTACCCTCTCGGGCCTCCCCCCTCAATTTTCTACCAATAATTGATTTTATATAAAAATGCATCATTCTAAATATGGATTTGATTTCTTATGATGATCCTCTGAGATTTGGAGTTGACTTGACTTACAGGAAATGGAGATTCATTGCCAATGATGAAAATTTTCCCTTCCTTCCATATGCTCTGTCACTAGAAATTTATGGAAATTTCATCCTAATCAGACGCAGATGTCTCTAGAACCATTGAGAAATTTCACAAACCCTCTGGGATAAATGTAAATGGATCCATTTGGGAGGTGGGTTTTGAACGGTTTTAGAAAATTATTTATGGTCTGATAAAAAATTAAGCCCGAAATTACCCTCCTGAATAATGACGGGAATGCACAAAATCTGGGATGATCTTTCTCCATTGAATGCTTCACCTGCAGTTGAATACTTTCAAATCTGGAAAATATTTTGACCACCTGCTTTGTCTGTCCACGAATTTCTGGAAGTCTTCTTTTGAATATTGACAAAATCCCTTGAAATCTAGGAATCACCCTCTAACTGTTGATTTTTCTTCTAGAAATATATAGCATAATCTATTTTTATTTACATCTCTTACTTATGTGGAACAAGTTAACTTGGTTTCTAGAAACTTCGTCACATGTCCACCAGAAAAATTGGAATTGCTTGCTAAATTGGTGCTAAAAATATGAAGTCATCTTATTAGTTATTTTGGCGAGGTTAACACCATCATCCTTCTTTGAAACTAGGAGGAATTGATTCATTTGTGCATGGCATCAGATCTTAATAAGAATTGGCAACCTAGAGCTCTGAGTTTTCTCTTACAATGCTATGTGGAGGTTCACTATTATGCACTTAAGACAGGCTATAAACACTCTGAATTTTGGAATATAACCAATCTCAAAAATCACAAGATTCCTTTTATAACTTGCGCATGTGCATGATGTAACAGGTAGCTTGTCTCCAATTATATTTGTGGCACCATTATTCACTTCACTGCCATTGAGGATTCTTCGACAACCATTACCTCAAGAACTGATGACCAAGTAACCTTCTAGGAGAATGTCAAACTGTTTGGTCTTAATAAGCCATGGTTTGTCCCCAAAATCTAGGGTTAAAAAAGTGTCTCACATATGCTATAGACATGATAGCATATGTCGGCCACCAACACAATGGTAAGCAATGATGATATATATCGTTGATTCTAACAATGTGTTGTGTTGATGCAGGTTCTGGGCACAATGGTGCTTGCTGACCCATCTTTTATAAAAATCATAATAATGCCTTCAGATAGTCTTCCTAGCACTTCTTTTTTGATGCTCTATAACAAGCCACAATTTTACTCAAATAACATAAGCAATCTAGATATGACCCGAAAATGACCATGGCGAAGAATCTGAAGATTTTGGAAAGTGATATAATGTTTTATGATGGCGCTGTAGGAATGTCACTTTTCTAGTAGTGTGCTCGTCATGACCAAAAATTACAAATTTTAATACTGTGAATTTGAGTACTAATAGGTGGAATTGTGTATCAAAGACTCATGAAGGACGGAGTCCCAAAGGTAATCGCAATCATCCATTGCGAGGGACACGTGGTGGGAGATCCAAAACAACGAAAGGTTGACACTCCATGATATTTAAGTTATGGTGTAATAGAAGTTCATCGAAGCCTAAATGCCCAAAGTATTGTCAGTCATAGATCAAAGGAACGATAGGGGGTAGCAGATCCAGAGGTCCGAAGGACTAACACTCCGGGAAAAATAGAGCACAGTGTTGTTTGGACTCCTGAAGGCCCGAAGGTCAGAGTCAATCCCAACTGTCCAATTGGGGAGGACATGTGGCATAAGATCCCGCAGTTTGGGGACTTGCCATTTCAATAATTTTACATCGTTGTGAATAGGGGAAAATTCCTGAAGTCCCAAAGAAATCCTATTCATCAATCTAGGAGGGGACATGTGGAGGAAGGATAATCATTTAACATTTTAGTGTTGAGAGATATGAGAAGTCGTATCATTTGATGGCTGAAGGAAATCGTCGAATCCCAAAGGGAGTTGATCTGGACCATCGAACGGTTGGATCATTATGGACAATCGATCTGAGACTTGGCGTAATTGAGTTTTTAAATGATTGTTGATTCGCAAGTGTTGTGTGTATGTTGGGTGCAACCAAAAATCATTGAATCCCGAACAACTTAATTTGGGCCGTTAATCTCAGAATTTGTTGAAAGTTGTTAATCCTTCCACCTAGTGTTAGACATTTGGAAGGTGTTGTATGCATTAGAGTGGAGAAAAAATTGTCGAAAGGAGAAGCCTGAATTAGCACCTTTTGGCTCGACGCTCGGTCACATCCCAAGTTCATATGCTATTGTCGCAGGAGAAAAAGGGGCTAAGGCTGAATTCAGATTTGTAAAAGGAAAGGGGCTTAGTAAAAGATCTCGCGAGTCTTTTGTAGGACCTATGCATTAGTTGAAGTACATTTGTAAAGGATCTTTGGGCCTCAGCATGGCCCAAAGAGTTGATCCAGCTCCCGATTTTGAATGATCCTAGACTGGTAGGTCGAGTGGACCTCGGGTGAGGGAGGTATTCTTCATCAAGTGGTATTAGAGCCTGATTTTCTCTATATAAAGAAGGCAAGGAAGGAGAAGACAAAGTATTGATTCTTTTTGAAGGTCTGTTTGTAAATATGAAACCATTAGTAGACAACCAGGTAGGTTGAAGGAGAAGAACCAATTGTGTTCTTGAAAAAAGAGGTGGAAGATGGCTATTGAAGGCCATAAACAAAAATCTCAAGGAGGCCGCCAACAGGTGAGGGAAAATAAGAAGGACAAAGAGCTCAGAGAGATTGGAGCACATATCGACAAGGTAATGTTGAAGATGCAATAGGAAGCACAAGGAAAATGGAAGTATGAATGGCCCTTGAAGATAAAAGTGAGGTGGCCTATCCAACAGTTGATTGCCAGAAGGTATAAGTAGAATTTGAGGAGATGGTTGAGGCATGTTGAAAATCTCAGTGATAGAAAGGAGGAGATGGTTTACATTTGTGAACCATATGTTGGAAGGAACCTCAATGATGAGGAGGAGAGATCATCTGAATATTTCATAAAATTCCAGGTGGGCAGAGGTGATAATGCAGATTGCTAAGAGGAAAATGAGATGAGATCAGTTGGAGATATCATAAACAGCCAGGAGGGAAGAGATGAAGGTTCAGATTGTCAGGAGGGTAATAGAGAGAGATAAAATAGATATCTCATAGACTTCCATGAGGGCATAAGTGAAATTTCATATTTCCAGGAGGGAAATGAGATGGGATCAATAAAATATCTCATAAACTGCCAGGAGGGTAGGTCAAAAAACTCCAATTACCTGGTGGGAAATGATAATGAGGTGAGACTATTTGAAAGTCTCAGGAGCTCAAAAAGGATTTTAGATCATGAAGGAGTGTTGGTAGAAATGAATATGAGATTGTTTGAGAGTCTCATGAACTCACAGGAGTCTTGATATCATCAAGAAGTGTTGACAAAGGAGGAGGATCAAAGGTACATACTGATCATTGGAGGAATAAACATATTCTTTCCAAGAATCCCAATAGAGGCCAATGCACATGCTAAAGGTGCATTATAGAAGAGAAAACCAACCAAGACTATCATGAAGGAGGAGAAATAGCAGACATTGACATCTTCGCAGGAGGTGGAAGAAGAAGAGGATCATTCAGATCGTATGCTCACTTAGTGGTAGATAGAGTTGAGGATGTTGGAGGATTGGTTGAGCTATCTAGGCATAGAGTAAGACTTCTAGACGGATGTAGTTGTGATGAGTGAAGAAGAATTCTAGCCTGAGGAGCAGCTAGATAAAGATGGACTTGTATCGACATAAGGAGAGGAGCTAGAAGAATGAGAAATGTCAGGGGAGATGGATGAGTAGAAGCTGAGTAGAATGGCTGTAGAACTTGGATTTGCAGTGAAGTTTCAAGCTAGTGCCACGAGAGATGAAAACAACACGGGAGATTAGGTTGACTTGCCCATTGATTTTTGTAAAGGAGTGGAATCCCTGGAGGAAAGGGTAATAGTGAAAATTCAGCTTATCCAACAAGGCAGGTTGGAGGCTGATAATGAAGACATGCAGTAGAGAAGACTACAAAGAAGTATATAGTCAGTAGATTAACCGGACATAGTGATAGAACAAATATGAAGGATGATGTTGAATTCAACAAAGGAGATAGTCAGCAGCAAGAGGAAGCTAAACAAAGGAGAACCTGCAACAACAGGACAACAACAACAACAAGGAAGAGGAGCATATGGAAAACTCCAATTTCATATTTGGGATCCTAGAGGATATATACCTCAACAGTAGGGGAGCCATGAGCAGGAGCTCATTATTTTTTTAGCATGAGAGTATGATGCAGGAGCATATATCCATCTCAGCAAATGTGCCAGCACATCAGCAAGACAACGCAACAACGCACATGGAGGAACAGGTTCCAAGGAAAGAGAGGCTCCAACCCTCACATTCTGAACCCAAATTAAAATTTTTAATGCAATTCAATGTAATTAAATGTTTTATGGCTCAAGGTAAATTAAAGATACTATCTTTGTACATGAGAGTTATTGTAATAGATAGAGTCTCCTTTACTGGATGACAGTAGGAGGGATCTAGAGCTGATTCAGACTAGATGGAAATTTAATGTAATTCAATGCGAGTAGGTAGATGGAGGGAAGGCTCGAGGAGCCCCTCTTTTGAAAAAATATCATGGTATCAAAATTCATTAGATGATTAGAGGATGAGCGAGTAGAGAGGGAGATTTCAAGAGAGGAGAAAGTGTTGAAGACTTTGTTTTAGTAAAACCTTTGTAAATATTTGTACAAAAGCATTCAGATATAATACAAAAGCATTTTTTCCTGCACATGAGATGTTTGTGTTCTTATGTTTGATGAATGTTTATTTTTTGAATGTTTTTTTTGTTTATTCAGGTATGATGTAGTTGTACGCAAATATGTTACATTTGTAGTTTTAAATGGACTTCTCTATCTTTGTGGATTTTGAGTAGTTCTGGGCTCTTCGGATTGTGCAAGGAGTACACACCAGAGTATTGAAAACTCTGTGAACCTAGTGCAAGGAGTGAAATTGAACTCTATGGAAAGTTTATGGAAGGGCATGCCAGGCGGGAACACCAGAACCATTCTGAAGCTGAGAAGGAATAGTGCAAGGAGTGCACATTAGAGTTACTGAATACTCTAAAGACGATTTACTATGGTTAGTGAATACTCTTAGGGATCTACAAGGAGTGAATTGAGAAGGCACAAGGAGTGTGTGGGAACTTTGTTTCGAGTTCTAGGAGAAAGTTTCCAAGAGGGCACAACAGAAGATATACCTCGGGAGGAGTAGTGAAATTATGCACAAAGAGCACAAGGAGTGTGCAAGTGAACTTTTAGATTTCAAGTTTCAGGAGAAGAAGAGTGCAAGGAGTGCACAAATCCATCACACTTTCAAAGTGTTGGTCAAGCTCAGAATATAGAGCATGAGTGCTAGGAGAGCACAAGGAGTTTTTGAGAGGAGAAAAGGGACTGAACCCTTTGAATTTCGAGTGTTGTAACCTTAGGATAGATAGTGTAGTTGTGCACAGAAGACTCGTGCAAGATGTGCACTGGGCCAAAACTTGGAAAGTTTTTTAAACCTTCCAAGAAGGTAGAGGACAAGGTGTGCAAGGGAGGGGAACCTTTAGAGTTCTAGTTTTTAGAGAAGTGCAAGGAGTGCACCAGAGGCTAAATATTCATAGTGAGAAAGCTCGGGAGAAAGAGCGTCTTTTTTTTTAGGAAGGTAGAAAACTTCATTGAAGGAGAAGAGGGCCAAGACCCTTAGAAATATGAGCAAGTTCAAGCTCAAGAGGAATAACAAAAGGTGTGAAAAAGTAAACTTATTTTCAATTTTAAATCTCAGGAGAGGTAGCATGAGAAGAGGTCAAGCATTCAATATTGTAGAGGAGAAGATCAAAGTCCAAGACCTTTGAAATTAATTAAGAGAAACCCTTCATTCGAAAAGAAAGCACAACAGCCACTGAGAGGAGCTACAACATTAGTTAGATCTTTTGTCGGAGAGCGATATAGACCATTAGATATGAGTCCAGACTCTAGGAGGAGTATGCATGAAGGATATAGATCCTGGTTGTTGGATCTAGGCGTGAGTATCAATGAGTGTCAAATCTAGGTAAGTAGATTGAGGTTTAACCCTACAAGTTATTTAGACTTTGCATGTTAGGAAGAAGTTGGGTGAAAACCTTAAAGGAGGAGCTATAGAAGAGAAGAAATCAACGGATGAGATCCATTCAGGAGTTTACAGGAGAGAGGACAATCCTTAGATCAAGAGGATTTGCATGAGGTTTAATAGGAGAATTCCTTCATACTTTATGCATTCAGAATATTTGGCGCGTGGAAAATTAGGGACCCCCCAAAGTCCTGAAGGCCAGAGTGAATCCTGGTTGTTGATATCTGAATACACATGGCATAAGTTATGTCGTCAGGAGGTACAACACTTCATAAGGATTACATTGAGTTGAGTCGAGAACTCTCAAAGAGATGGGAGTTGTAGTAAATCTTGACCGTTGATCGAGAGAGCCACGTGGCAGCAGATCCGGAGGTCCGGAACTCCTGAGAAAACATAGTGCAGTATTGGGAGGTCGCAAAGGCCCTAAGGCCCAAGTCTATCCTAATCATCCATTTGAGGAGCACATGTGGCACAAGATCCTGTAGTTCAAGCACTTGAACCTCTGGGGGATTCACAGGTTGGAACAACCAGGACTCCCGAAGGTCGGTGTCTTGTAGTAGATCTCGACCGTTGATCAAGCAAGGACACGCCATCCACGCCACTTCATATTTTGGTGCTCTGGAGGATTGGTGGAATTTTTTATCAGACTCCAGAAGGTCATAGTCCCTGAGGTCATCATAGTCGTAAGTTGTGAGGGACACGTGGCGAGAGATATAGCACTCCGGAAGGTTGACACTCTAGGAGATTTAAGGTATGGTATAACAGAATTTCATCGAAGCCCAAAGGCCCAAAGTATTGTGGGTTGTAGATCAAAGGAAGGATAGGTGGTAGTAGATCCGGAGGTCTGACACTCCAAGGAAAATAGAGTGCAGTGTTGTTTGGACTCCCAAAGGCCCTAAGGCCAGAGTCAATCCCAACTGTCCAATTGGGGAGGACACATGGCATAATATCCCATAGTTTTGAGACTTGGAATTTTAGTAATTTTACATCATTCTGAACAGGGGAAAATCCCCAAAGTCCCAAAGACATCCTAGTCGTCAATATAGGAGGGGAAATGTGGAGGAAGGATAATCGTTGGGTATTTCAGGAGATATGAGAAGTCGAGTCATTTGATGACCAAAGGAAATAGTCGAAGCCCGAAGGGAGTTGATCTGGACCTTCCATCAGTCGGAGCATTGTGGATCATCGATCTGAGACTCGGTGTAATTAATTTTTTGAGTGATCGACGATTTGCAAGTGTTTTTTGTATGTTGGTCATGGTAAAAAATCTTTGAAGCCTGAAAACTTAATTTGGGGCTTTGATCTCAGAATTTGATGAAAGTTGTTGATCTTGTCGCCTAGTGTTTGACAATTTGTAGGTGGTGTATGCGTTGGAGCATAGAAGAAATCATGAAAGGAAGAAGCCTAAATTAGCGCCTTTTGGCTTGGTGCTTAGTCACATCCCAGGGTCGTATGTTATTTCCACAAGAGGAAAAGGGGCTAAGGTCGAATTCAAATATGTAAAAGGAAAGGGGCTTATTAAAAGATCTTCCAAGTATTTTGGTAGGACCTGTGCCTTAGGTGAAGGACCTTTGTAAATGATTTTTTTGGCCCATTAGGGCCCAAAGAGATGATTCAGCTCCCAATTGTGAATGATCCTAGATTGGGAGGTCAAGTGGACCCCGGGTGAGAGAGGGGGTCTGCATCAATTTCTCCACTTTTCCTTCTGCATTAAACTTCCTCTTAAACAACCATTTACTACAAACATATTTTCTTTGAGATGGAAACTCAACTAGATTCCATGCCTCATTCTTATCCAAGGAATCCATTTCTTCAATCATGGACTTCTTCCAAATTTTACTATCCTCTGAATTCACTGCTTCCCTAATATTTTTGGGATCATCATCAGTAATAGATAAAGAAAAAATAGAACGAAAATCAGGTGGACTATACCTTTTTGGTCTCCATATTTCCCTCATTGTTATCCTCAATAATGGGGTATGAGGTTCTTCTTCTTCTGCTTCATATTCTTTAGTTGATTCAAATTTTGCATCATCGAAATCAAACTCTATTTTCTTAGGTTCTTCTTTCCTTGGTAGGAATTCCTATTTGGGAACATCTTTCACCTCTCTAAAAAAAACATCCTGATTGTACATAGTCTTCTTAGTTTCTATATTCTAAAGCTTATAACCTTTCACACCATATTTATCATCTAGCGCCGATGAGGGTGATCAATTTCTAGCGGGAAAACCCCCCCTATGAATACACCGGGGTTTACAATGTAGGCAGATCAATAACCATTTAAAAGTATCCTACTTCTCTAACTACCCCAAACATACCCCAGACTTATGCAGGAAAAGAAAAATGAGAAGGATCCGGTAACTATACCTTTACTCCACATCTGGTGTTGATCCTCTCGTGCTCAATAGCTTCGTTGACTACAAACCTCCTCCCAAGGTCGGTCTGCATTCAAATACAGATAAAAAAAGAAATACAAGAATTTATTTCATACGTAAATAAGGGTTAGATGTTAGAATAAAAACATAAAACAAATGCAAACATTTGACACATCATGTTTTGGGACAACAAAAGTACTTCTTTTATTGATAATACAATGATCACTTACAACCAAAGTTGGCTATTGCTCCTCGAACCTAGTCTGGGCTCCTCTTGACCAATATCCAAGTGCACCTCCATGTATCTTTCTCCTCTCAACCTTATTCTTGGGAAATGGATTGGGTTCTTATGGAGGAAAAAGGGAAAAATGAGGAATATTGAGGCAATTCTCACATAAAGGCTGTAAATGCTTGGGGCAAGGAGGGGATGTGAAACATGCAGAGTTTCAATGTTCTTATGTCTAGATATGGAATGAGACCCCAAAACCTCCTTTTATATGGGAAAATGATGGTTATTTGGTTGGGTGATGAGCTCTAGGCAATGGATTAGTTGGGAAACTACCCAATACCCCGTAATCTCAACGAATTCCTTGCAACTTTTTATTTTTTTAAACTTTTTATTTTTTGCAACTTTTGCAAGTATACGTGGGTTTTAGTGGTGCAACATGAGTACATATGCAAGCTGTAGTGGTGCATAAAGCATATGTATATGGGAAGTATTGGTGTAGGGCACGTATATCTTCAAAAAATGAGTTTTTAAGAAGAGAAAATCAATGATGGCTTGGAAAAAAATGCAATTAAGAGGGCCAACTGCCAGGTATACATATGTAGAGAAAATTAGGGTTATAACAGATGCCCCCTAGTTTGTGAATCTGATGGCCAAAATACATTACAAAATCTTCACCAAAGTACAGAACGAGTGAGCCCAGGACTAGAGTTCGAGAGGTGTCATCTGCAAAAATAACAATTGTCTCTCTGAGGAGGGCATACCCATGCTTGGGATGAAATAAATCATGGTTTCCAATTAAATACATTGCATATCCATGTCATATAACTATATAAAGTGTAGTTGCGAGTAGCACACAATGGATATACATCTCAAAATCAAATATGTACAAGTATAATATCCATATTCAAGAAGCCAGTGACGCCTGATGGTTGGAGATGAGGTGTTGGTGTCTAAAGATGTCCTAAAAACAACCTTAGTTTAACATTAATTTATCAACCCATAGATTCATCTTTTATCTCAATAATATCAGCAAAGTCTATGCAAGTAGCCTAAAATCGTTTAGCTAAACCAAATCTGAGTTCATCAACAATCAAGTTCCTGAAACATTCACCAAAGATTCTAAGAACTAATGGAATTGAAATCTGATTACTAAGATGCTATAAAGTGGAAAGGAACTAATCAATCTATTGAATTCTCTTAACTAAAAAACAGTAATTGAATCTAAGTGAGGACTTGCAGAATTAACTATCAATTATGAATTTTGATTACTGGAAAGGAAATAACGAATTACGCTATCTACAGAAAGAAACAACAATTGTAATCTAGTCGGAAGGGACAACTAATGTAACTTTTACCGAAAGGAACAACTATTGTAACTTTAACCAAAAGGAACAACAATCGTAAATCTAAGGAAAAGAAACAACGCAGATGAAAATGTGAGGAACTGTCAAGCAACAACTTCAGAAATGGAAATCGTAACGACAATCATTAATACTTGAGGGAAATGTTTGTTTTCTATATGCAATCAATCATAAAATCATTAACACATTTATGCATTTATCCTTGACTATTGTAAAAGAGATCTGAATCACAAAATAGAAATCAAACTTCGAACTAATACAATTACTGAAATAGACAGTAGCTCCTTCAGACTGGGCCCTCGGTCTTCAGAAGTACTGCTACGAGAAAATCAAAACACAGAAATGGTAGAAACAATCAAAAATTTCATTGATTCCATAGTTGGTGAAACATTTACAAAAAACTGCTTGCGCAAAGCAATTTTGAATCTAAAATACTTGAATGCGTTTTTTATCCTTTTTTCCTGGATCTATTACCCTCTTATATATTACAATAATCTGGGTAAATCAAGCTATCCTGAGGATCGAAAGATCCTCAGGATTGCTTTACTATTATAAAGTTACAATATAGAAAATGCATTATCTTCAAAACTACTTTGCGCCTAAAAAGTCTTCAACCTCCAATAGCTTGCACATAGCCAAGATCTCTTTGGTTATCTTTGACAGTTATTTATCCAATTTTGCAACAAAATCAAACCATTCCAATCATAATTTAGAATATATTTAATAAAACTTCAATAACAACCCTAAGAGACATATTAATCATGTTCTTTCCTATTTATCCCTAACTATCTGAAGAATCAATCAAAATCATATCATGAACTGTGGGAAAAAGGAAGATATTTATACCTTTTTCGTAACCCAACATGAGGCCTTCAGAACTCGAGAAAAAAATTCAATATCTTCAAAACTCAGGTAGGAGTGTAATATGAGTGTATGACTTCACTACCCAGAGGTCTTCGACGACTCGTCGGGAAAAGACAAGAGGATCTCAATGATCAGGAAGATAAATTCATGGATTTCGAACAAGAACTTGATTGGACTTTTGGGATGGCCAGGCATGAAGTCATGAGAAAAACTTTAGAAAGGTTGAATCAGGCTAGGTGAAACTTCCCTTGGAAAAGATCATGAAAGATGATCAGACTCAGGGAACATGACATTGACATAAGTTCACTATGCAGGAGGCAACACAAAATCTCCATGTGTTTGGAAGAGTAACCAAACAGAGGAGGACACAACTCTATGTAGAGAGAACAAATTCCTAAGGTCATATTATATCCCAAATATTGAGAAACAAACAAAAGGATGTGATTTGTCCAAGGGAAACTCATTGTTCTGCCAAAAAATAATATATATTTCCTGTCCCCTCTTTTTGGGTTTTTTCATTTTTTTTTCTTTTTCAATCTTTTAAAGAGCTTGAAAAGGAATAAAAGAATGCTACGTTAGAAAGGAGGAATGAGTGTCGCAAGAATACTAGTTCCAAGTGCAAGGAACACACTAATTCTCAGAGTAAGGAGATATGTACAGGAAAAGGACACTCAGGGAAAATTCCTCCATGGGCCAAGGTGTCAAGTCGCAGAGGCAAAGTGTTAGAAGGCTTTCATATAAGGAATGATTCAAATGTTTGTTGAGAGCAACATGGAGCTGACATTAGTCCAAATATGCATAGATGCAAATGTGATTAGAAAGACACGATGAAACCCCCTTCGATGTATTTTTCATGAGCCTAGAGAAGGTAAGATCAGTAGTTTTTTCACATTTAGAGAGTCTGAAAAAACGTAAAAGAGGACTCCACTGGGGTACCTTTTTCGTAAATAGTCTACTCGGTTTGAAAAAGGGATAAACTAGCACCGAAAAGACGTCTACACAAAACCATTTTAATGAGTGTGATACAGAAAAGATCACTCTGCAATCTTTTCAATTTTAAGGAGTCTGAAAAGAGCTTAACTATGGACTCACAACCTTTTTCCATATTTAGTCTCCTTAGCCTGAAAAAATATAAAATTTACTAAGGAGAGTGAGATGAATCTTTGGAGGTTTACCTTTTTCCTCCATAATCTACAGGCCGAAAAAAGGGGTAAACTCATGCTAGTAGATGTTCTTTTGGGCCAATTTAATGAGTGTGAAGGAATAAGATCACTCGACATTCTTTTCAATTTTAGGGAGTCTGAAAAGAGCTTAACTATGGACTCTGGGGGGGTTCCTTTTTCATAAGTAATCTCCAAGGAATGAAAAAGGGGTAAACCAAAACCAAGGAGAATGTTCCTTTTTCGTAAATTTAGTCCCTCGGGCCCGAATTTTTTTTAAACTTATACCTTAGAATACTCTTCCAGTGAACCAAAGCTCCTAGAGTATACCTTTATTCGTACAATTGAACATCCGAACCGAAAAAGGGGTAAACTACCATCGGACGGATGTGCTTTCAAGTTTTAGTTTGGAGAGTGTGAAGCACAACAAGATCACTCAGAAATCTTTTCATGTTTAGAGAGTATGAAATGGGATTAAAGAAGACTCCAAGAGTTTACTTTTCTCATTTAATCTAGACAAGGTTGAAAAGCATAAGTCAGATGTTTCTTTCGGATTTCAAAGCAAGCATGAAAGACAACGAAGTATGCTCATTTTTGGGAGTCCCGAGGGTGAGGCCAAGAGTGATGTTGCATCGAATGAATGAGGCTCAATATCGTAATCATGATAGGACTAACAAGGACTCTTGAACCTAAAGTCATTAGAGACAACATGGATGCCAAAATGTAATAAGGATCTATCTAGGGAATCTATGTAGAGGTAGGATATACCACCTAATCACGACACTTCTAAAACAACAATGATGGTTCTATGTGAAGCTTCAATGGGATCGATCCTATGGAAAAGTGGAAAAGACATCGAGATGCAGAAAGTGGAAGTGGAATCCTAACTTATATGCAAAAAGTTGGAAAAAAATGACTTTTACCAAAGGACCCTTAAAAGAGACCCATCTCCCAAAAGGTTTTCCAAACCAAAAGTGAAGTGCATCGTAACATCCAATAAGAAACTCAAGAACCACATTAAATGATTTTCAAGCCAGAAAAAATGACAAAAGGGTCCAAAAAAGTGGCAAAAAAGACCAAAAACGTCTATAAATAGAAGTTGACAGCTCATTTTCACCATTGCAATTTGAAATTTAACCAAAAGGTGAAAAGGACCCTTTTTCTAAAAGAGTTGATTATGGGAGATTCAGAGGACGAAATGAACTTCCACGTGAACCAAGTAAGTATAAACTCATCCCTCTTTCATTTACATGCTTCAATTTTGCATTGTTTTTAGCTTTTGGGGGGCCACTCTCTCTTAAAAAAGGGCAACCCTATGTGTACGCGGGTTGTCCAAGGACAACCCGCATACACCTACGGGAAGAAAACATTTTTCCCACTGATGTATGCCACTATGTCCAAAACAGCTGACATACACCCTCAAAGACATGGAAAAAATAAAATATGCAAGATCTAACTCCCCCTTGAACTTTTCATGTAACAGGATGTATGTCCACTGGAGGGAGAGGGAACACGAGGAGATTGATATCTTGGTCGATGAGGATCCTTCTTCCATTGCCGCATTAAAATAATGCAAGCTATGGAATTTCTACCAGTGTCCACTTATGAGGGCATAACCTAGGCTTCTGAATGTCCTAGTGGATTATTGGCACCCAAACGCAGAGGCGTTAATGCTTGAGGGGAAGTCGTTGACCCCAATGACTGAGGAAATTTACTTCTTGACTGGCCTCTCAAGGAGAGGGGAACCATTCAACCTATGCACGTTTCCTCTTAGTCCCTTAAACATCGTCGACTACCGCAATATGCATTGTGAGGGAGGAACTGAGAAAGTAGGTTCTCATGTTCCCATCAACAATATCACCAACCTATCACTAAAGGTGATTTTACTGCTCATTAGGTGGATCAATGGATCCACGACTATCCATTAGGCTTCCTGGGCATACATGTATTTTTATATGTAGTTCCTTTATGCGTGCCTTTTCGACTAGAGCATGACCATGCTGACTTGCATGAAGAGGTAGCTTACAGAGTGTCATGAGCGTAGCAACAAGAAATTTGGTTTTGGTACTTTTCTATGCTCATTCTTCTTTGAGAGGGTACCCATCCTTATTCCGAGAGAGATAGTGTGGGGTCATGTGGCCTCCTTCCTAGCAGTGTTTAGATGGGCAGCATTTATGCCATGATAGAGGGGAGGAAGGACCATAGAGGCCTTCAATGACAGATTTTTTGACAGGTGGGCACAAAATATTCCGGCAATAAAGGACTACCCCTACACCAGAATCAACTTTTCTAGGGATCTAGACATGCCCATACCTCCTAGAGAGGAGCGAGGAGAGATAGGTACATTTGTTTTTAAAGTTATTTTAATTTTTAGTTTCTTTTTATATATATCGTTTTTATGTGTATCAAAGTATCTGACAAGTATGTATCCATTATGTACAGATGTGGGACCTGTGCACCCAACATACTTCTTGATAACTAGGCGATGTCCTCGACCAAAGGCAATACCAATAGAAACCATTGGACCAACAAACGCAAGGGGACCTCCAGTCGAAGAGGCTGAGATATTTTTTAGACAGGTGGAGTGGAACCTCACTGCGCTCACTCGTGTAGTTCCCATGGCTGAGATCGAGTATCTCCTGCCATCTATGAAGCCTAATGTAGTTGGGGTGCCATGGACTTGGGTCCAACTCTTCCGACGCTTGGAAAACGTCGTTGTTCACTACGGTATGGCCAATAGGCCCTGAGCTTAGATAGGATGGACTTGTTATGTGCCGAGGGAGCTTTTTGTATATTTTTTAGGGCATAATCCCTGCGATGTATATCAGATTGCCATTTTTGAGGCATTTGTGCCCACCTATGTACTTTTACACTTTTCGATATATATATATATATATATATATATTTACATCTTTTTACATGTCTTATGGATAACATTTTTACAAATGTATGTACATGTGTATGTGTGTGCAACATGCCAATCTAATACTTGATTAACTAGAGTATCTTTTATTTGATTTAATCTCCTAGGAACATGGATAAACATAATGTAATCAAAGCAATGTTCTAAGAGACGTACCCTAAGGAATCATCGACGTAAAGTAGGATCATAAACAGGTTAAAACCCATTTAACTGGGACACAACCAATTGAGCATCTAAGTAGACCCAGAGGTGAGATATACCATGCGACAAAGCATCACGAAGAAACTCTATCATTGCATTGTACTCGGGGACATTGTTTGTAGCATCACCTAGACAGATACCTCTGAAAGATAGCAACTAGCCTTGAGGCGTGAAAATCACCCAAGCTGCAGAAGCAAGACTCCAAGTGCGTCATCTAGCACCATTCGTGAACCCAAATAAGACTTTTGATTCACTTGACATCTACCATAATGAAAAATATGACATAAATAATGACACGTCCATAAAACAAAAAGACAAAAAACTAACTGTATAAGAACTATACATATGTACAAGAAGTCACCCAAGGTGACCAACCTACGAGTAATACTTCTTGAGGTAGAGCCCATTTCTAGTCTTTGCCAAAGCATTTCCCTCAAAGTCAACCTGACGATAAGCGCCCTTATTTAAGACCTCTTTCACAATGAAAGGTCTGAACCACATGGGTTTGAACTTAACTGCCCCCAGGGGATCCTTATCTTGGTCGTAGACTAGGACAAGGTCTCCTTCAGAGAAACTCTGAGGACGAATGGACCAATCATATTGACACTTGACTTGTTGCTTGTGAGCCTCATTGGCCAAGGATGCATCATGGAACTGCCCATCGAGCTGCTTGAGATATAATAGGATTTCCTCAAGCAGTAAAGTGTCTAGAAATAACTCTACTGCCAACTTTAAATATGGGATCTCTCACTCTATAGGAGAGAATTCTTCCATCCTGTAAATCAGTTGATAAG
Organism: Picea engelmannii; assembly: GCA_009831015.1. Taxonomy (NCBI): domain Eukaryota; kingdom Viridiplantae; phylum Streptophyta; class Pinopsida; order Pinales; family Pinaceae; genus Picea; species Picea engelmannii. Next base: position 117,974 of record ML794689.1, read on the forward strand.
GTGAAAAACTAGTGGGAGTATTTATAGATGTTCGGTAGGCCCATAACATCGAGTAAAAGATCAAATGCCAATTTTATTTGGCCGAATTGATCATTCGTTGTAGAATCATCTTAAGGGACTTATTCACAATGTCCACCTGACCATTCGCTTGTGGGTAGTAGGGTGACGAATTTTCTTTCCTCAACCCAAGGTTTGATGTTAACTCGGACATCATTTTGTTCTGGAAGTGACTGCCATGGTCAGTGAAAATCTCCTTCGGGATGCTTAACCTAGCTATCATCTGGTTAAAAATCAAGAGTGTTGTTGTTTCGCCATCATTATTGAACGTTGGCATAGCTTCGACCCACTTTGTGAAGTAGTCTACTTCTATGATGATATAATGATGCCCCATGGCTAAATCTAGATGGCATGTAGTAAAATCAATCCCCCACTTCGTGAAGGGACCAACAACGATGATGGGAAACATGGGAGTGGGATGTGCCCTCATCTTCTGAGAGAAGATCTGACACAGGTGTTACTTCTTGACCGAAACTATGCAAACCTTGATTAACACAGGCCAAAAGTAAATGGCTCGTAGAATATTTTGGGTTGTTTCCAACCCAGACATATGACCACCACATGCTCCCATGTGGAAGTCATTAAGAATGAGTTCTTCTTCTTCATGAATAAGGCATCGTCAAAGAATGCAATATACACCTCGATGATACAAAGTGTCATCGAGGATGAGATAGTTTTGTGCCTAATGGTGTATTCGTCGACTCTCATCACGAGAAGCAGAAGTGGGCCACTTCAAAGTCTGGAGATAGACTAGTATATCTCCATACTAGGGGTCAGAAGATGTGATATGAAAAATATCTCCTTTAATAGTAAATTCTTCAGGCGTAACATCACCTGATTCGACCGGACGTTCCGAGATCAGTTCCGCAAATACTAGATACTTTTTGGATTTCACGGAAACAAAATCCAAGTCAAATTCCTGGAGGATAACAATCCATATATTGATATTTTCACCGATGATGCATCGTGTCAACACATATTGAAGTGGATTCACGATGACAACGACGGTGGTCTTGCGATGCAGGATATAATGATGGAACCACTAGATGACATGCAATGCTGCCAACATAAGTTTCTCAACATGGGAATAGTTGAGTTCCGACCCAACCAGGCCTCCACTTAGGTAATAAATCACATGATCTTCAAGAAAATGATCCTCTTGAACGAATACCATAAGGATGGTCGACTCTGCAGCGACCAAGTACAATAAGAAATATTTATTATAATTGGTGGGTCAGAGTAGAGGGGTAGACGTGAGGGTGCATTTCAACGCTTCGAAAGAAATTTGAGCAGCTTCATCCCAATAGAAAGGGACTCCCTTCTTTAATAAACACATGAACCCTTCAGTAATTTTGGCATAGTTTGCGATAAAACGCTGAAGAAAGTTCTCTTTCCCCTGTAAGCTCTGAAGTTGAGGGACTATGCAAGGGGGAGGCAACTGAACTATTGCCTCAACCTTAAGAGGATAGACCATGATACATGTTGTCGAAACTATGAAACCTAAAATACGACTCACGTCACGCATAAACTTCATTTGTTAGGATTCAAGTGAATCCTATAGTAGCGACATCATTCAAAGATTAGTCAGAGGTGTGAGGGATGATCATCTCTCTTACAAGATCGTGATGCTATATCATTGAGGTAAGCCTCGACCATATGTCTAAGTTCATGGAAAGCAAAAGACATGGCCTGCTAAAAACTAGATCTAGCATTCTTCAGGCCAAAAGGCATATTATGATAAGGAAATGTGCCCCACGGATAGATAAAAGTTGTTTTATGTTGTTCTTTGGGTTTGATCTGAATATGGTTGTATCACGAAAAACCATCCATGAATGAAAAGACCTCACAGCCCGTGCATTCATCAACAATCTGATCCATGAATGGGGTGGGGAAATTATCCTTTAGACAGGCCTTATTCAAATCATGGAAGTTGATGCACATGCGAATCATACCCTTTTTCTTACTAACTAGAATGGGATTTGACACCCATTGTGTCAACTGTATGGGGTAGATAAAAATGGCTTTCAACAATTTCTCTACTTCATACTTAATAACTGTCTCTTTCCGAGGATTCACCAGATAAAGCTTCTGTTAGATCGACTTGGCATTAGGGTAATTCATTAGTTCATGTTCGATGATTCTTGGATCAATTCCTGTAATTTCCTCGTAAGACCAGGCAAAAACGTCGTAGAATTCCTTAAATAAATATGTATAGATTCGAATCTCTTCAGGGGAGTAGTCCTCTCTGACGAAAAAATTCTCCACAATGCTAGGGGTTCTGGAGATATCAATAGGTATCCTTCCGGCCATACTTTCCATATTACCCTCGGCATAAACTGCATGTGTAGCCAAAGGATTAACAAGACAAGGTCTGTCTCCATTCATAGTCAACATGAATTCACCAACCTCCATTATTCTTAATTCTGGGAGAAAATAATATATGTGATGGAGATCATCCCAGGGTCTGTCTAGACTAGTCAATACCTCAAGAATCAGCTCATCTGAGGGCAAGACCAAGTCTAAAGAATCAATATTGGCGACGGAACCTTGAGCCCAAATAGGCTTGAGAACTGGATCTAACTCCTGTGCGGGAGTTGGATCGGGTTTGGTCGAATCTTGTTGGACAATACTGTATGAAACTTATGCTACAGAAAAGGGAATATCCATGCCCATATGCCCTGTCCCTTCCATCGATGTCGATGGGGAAGGAATATTCCACATATCATTTAAGTAAGTCGTACGAAACAACGAAACTTGAAAAAGTTTAGCCCTAGGCTGGTTAGGGGCAACCAATATAAACTTGACATCGCCAGAAGGAGGTGGGTAATCGAAAGTACCCATAAAAGGTGGGCACAAACCAACCCCCACATTGACGAAGTCGGGCTGAGGTTTATCAATCATCGGGACCGTGGATGCCCCCAATGAAGGGTCAGGCCTGAAGAAGGACAACTAGTCAATGGTTATGATTCTACCCTCATGTGGAAACAATAAGAGATGAAAAAATGTGGCAACCACTGCATGCATTGCATAGGTCCAACTCCTTCCTAACAGAAGGTTGTAGTCAAGAGGTGCATCGACCACTTCAACTTCAACGTACACAGTCTTTCCTCCTAACTGCATGGGGAAAGAAGGAATGATTCCATGTGGTCTGAAAGAACGACCATTGAAAGTAGTAAGAAAAGTAGGTGACAAAGAAAAAATAGGTTGCCCAATGGCCTTTCAACATGCCAATGACATCATGCAGGCCGAGGCACCATCATCAACCACTGTACGAAAAATATTCTAAGTAAAATATTTTGTGGGGTGAGCCACTACTATATGAAACACAATGTGGTAAGGGAGACGAGGTGTCAATTCAATCATATCAAGCATGATCATTCTCAGGTTATAGGTCTCAAGAGATCCCAAAGTGGACAGCAGAGCCTTTCTCTACGAAGGGCATCTCTGGAGGACCTCCAAAGAAGACATCGTGCAAGGGGTTTGTGACAAATACTCCACCACAGAGTAATTTTTTTGTGGCCCTCACATTCAGATAACTTCAGAATGTCCGATGGAAACTTAGTCTGCATGGGAGGCCAACGCAGATCATAACAAATCGAGTCGTTAAGCAACCTTGACAAGTCTGGAAAATGTAACGTCGCCAGAAACGGTAGTTTGGGCTAAGTACTATGTATAGGAAAAATGGATCCTAGAGTTTGACTGGCACCAGGTTGCCAGGAAAAGTTGGGTTGTTGAGTATGGTTCTGGTAGACACCATGGCGTTGGCTAGCATAGGGATAGTGTGTTTTTTGGGACATCATCGATTAATTCCTATAATTGGACATCTAAGGTTGGGTGGAGATTGCTCCCTGTGTTGTGTTCCAAATATTTTGGAAAGGGTTGTCCCCTACCGATTCGATGGGCATAGGTACTGAGACTTGCCCAGGGTTCCATTGACCATGGAAGGGGTTTCCCTCGATCAACATCCTTGATGAGGAAACTGATCCTTGTCAAGGATTCCAAAGTCCTTGTGAGGAGAAAACTCATGTACTTTCCCCCTGTGTAGGAATAGTACCCTGCACAAGATTCTGTTGTCCAAAACTAGGGTTTCCCCCGGTTGAGAAAACAACTGACGAGAAAGCATTATTACCAAACACATCAAAAGAATAGAATAGAATAGAATCCACCAGTGTGGTATAAGAAGAAGGTCCTAGACTGCCTGATCCAAACACGTTGTAGTTTGTGTTCATCCTAATGGGTGGATGGAAAGCACCACCAAGCGAGGGGGACGAAGGAGGTATATGACCCGCACTGTAAGGGATAACATTATAGGAGGATGAGGTGACCCCCATGGACCCTTGCAAGGGAGCGTTTGAGCTCCCTTCCCCCAGACCCATGGTCTGTAGGGTGGAGTAGGTAAGTATGGAGTTCATATCAAAGTCATGCATCCCATATGAAAATGGAGGGCCTGTTTCACTCTACGTGAACGGAGTAGTGGTTTCCACCATTGATAGAATCAGACCATTGTCCAAAGTAGAGCTGGTCAAGACCATTGTGGTCTGGATCGGCGAAGGTGGGTTAGGAGGAAGAATGCCCCCAGCGGTGGTAGTCGTTGAGGGAGTGTGAGGACTCCCTCATGAACTAGAAACATTTTCTTCCATAGCTGCTTGCAAGACTATCTGACTCTCGTGAGGTGTTACCCTTGGAGGAACAACTTGTACCAAATTTGGCACTGACAAGTTAGAGATTGGAGGGTTAAATGGTGCGAGAGATTCCACTCCAAGTTCAGAAATAGTAAGCTCCTCTGGATTCACGTAATCACCTCTTGGAGATGGTTCAGGCACAGTCTCCTACGGATCGATCACCTCAAATGACCCTTGTTGGTAAAGTCTTCACTGTAACAGTGGCGGTGGTGGCTCCAATGTCACTGATGGTAGGCCCTAAATCCTTCATGATTGAGGAGCTCATGATCTTCCACTTTGTGAAAATATCAACGACATAGTAAGGATTTAACTAACGTTGAAAACCAATCACACACTAGAAACGTTTCTACAATACAAACCAAGCAAACCACTATCTAGTTGGAAGAACAATTACGCCGGCCAACACTAGAGCAACTTACCAGTGCAAGTGCAAATCAAACACGGAGGCACCTCCTGGTACACTCTGCAAAGCGTGGCACGACATCTACCCTAGGTACCGCGGTATACCCCCATAGTCACCTGTGTAAGTCCCTAGAATAAAGGCAACTAAGTTTCCATCTCGCAAACAATTACCAGGCGGGTACAATCGACATTCGGGTGGACCACAATGAGAAATATAGAAAGTCTAAAACCTACTGAGGGTATCGAAAGCAACTGGTCCAGAAGACAACTGAGGATCTTGAATGAATTTGAGGTCCACAAAGATCTCTAGGAAAATGAAAGCGATAGTATCCCATGAGGGATCCTCAATATGCATTCCCCACTACGCTTGGTCTAGCTTTGGAGAGGTTATCTCCGCTACCTTGCCTCACGCGACCTCGTGTTTAGCCCCTTTGTTATAGGGGGGTCCTAGATAAATTTCACATCACTAGACTTTTACACTCCCTATCTCTGACTCCAATGTTTGTTTATAAGCCTTGAAGATTTTTCTCTCCAACCCAATTCAAGGCTCTAGCCCTAAACTAGTTGATTGACCCTACAAACAAAAAGTCTAGTTATTTTTAAATTAGCGTTCATTTTAAATGGCTTGTTTTAACTTAAAGGATATGGCAGTGAAACTAGTGATGTGTATGAGAGACAAAAAGAGGAGAAGTAAACAAAATTCTAAAATAAAAATTACTTCTAGTTAACAATAACAAATTTCAACTAACTCTTTAAACCAACTTTTTGTAACTAACTATTTTCAAGATATTTAACTAAAACAAAATTTCACTCAACTACGAGCTACTTAAATTCTATGGAATCAGTTAAAAAACTTAAAAAATTGAACTCTTTTTCCTTTCAAGTAAAATAACTACCCTAACTACTTTACCAAACTAAGAAATGAAAAATCTTTTCTTTTTTTTATAAATGCTTCAAACAAGAAAAAACTTGAAACAAATATTTTTTCCTTTTCTTTAAAGAAAATCAAAGGGAGTAAAAGAAACACAAGACAAGACTTAAGCTGACCTATGGCCCACTATGGATCACAAGGAGTCACTAAAGACACCAAATAGGCTGATCAACAAATCAAAGACTCGCCTAAAAACCCTTTCTAAGTAAACACAAGACATATCTAAAAAGACAAGTGATCTGACATCTAACCCAGGTTATGACTGTAAAAACCAGAGACACTACACTTAATCAAGAAACCCTAAGAAGTAAAACTTCAATTAGTGAAGAGTTTGACTGCCTCTTCCTAAAAAACAAATATTGACACTGGTATGCCACTGATGCTTAAGAATCATGTGTATGTATGTGGTTCGTCTATAAAGAAGGGTGTGTATGTATGTGTGTTGTCCCACAGCAGGTCACGTACACCTCTATATTTCTTGAAAAAAAGAAATAAACAGACTGACTAACAGGGTAGGGAGAACTGGTATGGAAACAACATGTGACCATAATCCCTTAAAAGACTCAGAAGACTCAACATAAACTCCAAAGGTATAAAACCAATCAAACACCCAAAAAAAATCCCCTAAAACCCTAGAGGTTTCCCCAGTATGGTCACCAGTCCGCTAGCGGAGAAAACCCCCCTATGACTACAGCAGGGTTTACAATGCAGGAAAATCAATAACCGTTTAAAATTCTCCTACTTCTCTAACTACCCCAAATATACCCCAGACTTATGCAGGAAAATCAAAATGAGAAGGATTCGGTAACTGTACCTTTACTCTACGTCCAATGTTGATCCTCTTGCGCTCAATAGCTTCGTTGGCTGAAAACCCCCTCCCAAGGCTGACCTGTATTCAAAGACAGATAAACATAGAACTACAAGCATGCATTTCATACATAAATAAGGGTTAGATGTTAGAATAAAAACATAAAACAAATGCAAACACTCGACACATCATGTTTTGGGACAACAAAAGTACTTCTTTTATTGATAATACAATGATCACTTACAACCAAAGTTGACTACTGCTCCTCAAACCTGGTCCAGGATCCTCTTCACCAAGATCCAAGTGCACCTCCATGTATCTTTCTCCTCTCAACCTTATTCTTGGGAAATGGATTGGGTTCTTATGGAGGAAAAAGGGAAAAATGAGGAATTCTGAGGCAATTCTCACAATAAGGCTGCAAATGCTTGGGGCAAGGAGGGGATGTGAAATGGGCAGAGTTTCACTATTCTTATGTCTATATATATAATGAGACCCCAACACCTCCTTTATATGGTAAAAGGATGGTTATTTGGTTGGGTGACGGGCTCTAGGTGGTGGATTAGTTGGGAAACTACCCAATAGCTCGTAATCTCAACGAATTCCTTTCAACTTTTTAATTTTTTCAACTTTTACAAGTATACGTGGGTTGTAGTGGTGCAACATGCATATGTACATGGGTTGTAGTGGTGCAGCATGCGTATGTACACAGGCTGTAGTGCGGCAGCAAGCGTATGTATGCAGGCAGTATTAGTGCAAGGCGCGTACATATTCAAAAAATGTGTTTTTAACAAGAGCAACTCAGTGATGGCTTGGAAAAAAATGCAAGTAAGAGGGCCAAATTCTAGGTATGCATATCTAGAGAAAATTATGGTTATAACATCATTTGACTAGGTAACATGTTTTACCCACTGCCTCTGCCCAGAATTCTTGTCCTAACTCGACACCACTAAGCATGCTCCTTTCTTTTCCCATCTGTTTCTTGTTCATCCTTTCTACAACTCCATTCTGTTGAGGTATGTATGGAGTAGTCTTCTACCTTTCTATACCACACTTCTTACAAAATTATTTGAATTCATTTCCACAGAATTCTCCACCATTATCTGTCCTCAATAGATTTATTTTCTTCTTTGTCTGATTTTCTACTAGATCCTTAAACTCTTTAAATTTATCAAATACCTAAGTTTTCTTTATAAGAAAATAAATCCATGTGTTCCTTGAGAAATCAACTATGAATGAAACATAATACATAGATTTACCTATTGATGTAACATGCACATGTCCAAACACATCACTGTGTATCAACTCTAAGATCCCCTTTTCTCTTGTAGCACCATATGTGAATCTTACTCGATTTTTTTTACCATATATGAAATGTTCAGAGAAATCAAAATCTAGAGTGCAATTAGACATAGATTCAAACATACCTTTACCGTGTAGTGTTCGAAGGCCCTTTTCTCCAATATGCCCCAGTCATTGATGCCACAACATGGTCTTCTTTAAAGGGACAATATTGGTCTTGTCTTCTTTATTTCTCTTCTTAGGCACAACATAACTATTACACCCATTAGTATAAGTTCTTCCCAACAAATTGTACAGAGTTCCACATCAAACTCCCCTCATCAACACCATTTCTCCTCATACCATTTTGCAAGTTCCCTTTCCCAATATAGTATCCAAACCTGCATCATCTAACTTGCTTACAAATATTAGGCTCCTGGCTAGTTTTGGAATGTGTAGAACCCTAGGGAGAGTTCTAATCCTTCCATATTTTATCAACAACTTAACCCTTCCACGTCCCATGATTTTGGTTGTCGAGTCATCTCTTAGGAATACATCACCACCATCGTACTTTTCATATTCACAAAATCACTCCCTTTGAGGAGTCATATGATATGACGCACCTGATTCGATCAACCATACACCATGGTCTACATGTGTACCTATAGATGTTAGGTAAACATCACCTCCTTCTTTAGTGGAGGTTTTCTCCTCTGTGGAAGAGGCATTACCATATCCCTTTGGTTTATCAACCTTCTTAGACTTGCAATCTTTCTTATAATTCCCTGCTTTACCACACTTCCAACATTTCCTCAAATATTTTCCTGGAGAATTAGATATACCTTTATATTTATATCTCCCCCCCCCTGAATATTTATGAGGATTCATGTCTTGGGTACGACCTCTTAAAAATAAATTATTTGTGCTATGACCATCCATGCTTTTCCTCCTCATCTCTTCAGATAAAAAGGATGCAAATACATTCCTCATACTTCAATGTATATTGAGTGGTACTACCAATTGTTACAACTAGATTATCCCAAGAGTCTAGCAAAGAACATAACAAAGTAATACACTTATGTTCTTCTACAATCGTAATATTAATAGATACAATTTGAATTACTAGAGTATTGAAGGAATTTAGATGATCTATCACATAATCTCCATCTTCCATCCTAAGATGATACAACTGCTTTCGAAGAAACACCTTGTTTAACAGGGACTTTGATTTATACAAATTCCCTAACTTATCCCATATTTCCTTGGCTCTATATTCCCCCGATACATTCAACAACACCGAATTTTCCAGAAAGAGTCGAATAGTACTCCTTGTTCTTCTATCCAACTTCTCCCAATCTTCCTTCGACATACTAGTAGGTTGTGTATTAGTATTTTGTGTACCAAAAGATTTTGTACTAGTAGAATGTGTTCTAGTAGACTGGATACCAGTAGGCTGTGTACCAGGATCAACAATGATCCATTGTTCTTTGTCTACATTAAGGTACTCCATATTGAGCTTCCATAGCTCAAAGTTTTAACCATTGAATGTCTCTATCTCGATTCTATAATACCTCTCCATTCCTCTTTCTACACTCGAATCACAATTGCAAAAGCTCCCACTGAACCTAGGTTTATCACAAACCCAAGATAAACTTGATCTATCAAGATCGAGCCAAACCATCCGTAAAAAATGGCTTTGATACCACATGTAAGTTTTAAACCTGTGAAGTAAATCAATGCATACAGATAATTAATCAATGGATCATACACATAGTACATAGAGATTTATGCTAGAAACCCTTAACCGAGAGAAAACCAACCTTCCTTGGTGTTTCACCTTTACTCTTCATTGTATTAATTTCACCATTCACAATACAATATATACAATATTTTAGGTATTCTGTAGTGACCAAAACCCTAATCCCTTAGGGATCCTCAGATGCAGTTGTCGAATCTGATGTGCCCACACACACACATGCAAAGAATATAAAACATACCCAACATTTCCTCCCTCAACCATGTTCAAGGCACCATCACCCAAATCTAGTGCTAAAAACCTCCCAAAAGATCCCATTCCACCTCTTCAAGGCCAAAGATCCCTACAAAGTTCTTATGTGGTGGATCAAGTCCTCATTCATGTCCCTTCATCCTTAGAATCTACCTTTATGGATTGAGGCTTGATTTTCCTCCCCTAACCATGTCTAAGGAAACGAGACTCATAACTAGATATCAAAACCTTCTAATGGTTCCCATATCCCTACCTAGGGAGGTACCCCATATTCATCATCTTATCCTCCCTAACTACATTACAATTCGGGTGAAAAATTCTCCTTAGGCTTCCTTGGGGAAGGTTGGAGCCTTGGAGGGAGAATTGTGTGGATAGTATTTCCCACTATGTGAGGCCTAGAGTGTTCCTACAAAATCCATTATTGTTGTTGGAGCTCCTGGAGCCACATATATAATACTTCTTATTTGGCCTATGTTGAATCCCTGGAAGGGAAGTGGGATAGCCTGAGGGATTTCAATGCAAAGAATGGGGTACACATCCTTGGGTTGTATCGGCTGAGGGGAATGAGAGTTTGTTGGTTGGAATTGATGCAATAGTTTGGTATCTTATCCTAGATAATTTATTTACTGACTGTAGACATGGTTTGATTAGGTATCCTCCTCCCTAGTGGTGTCATATCACCATCTCGATGGAAAGCTGTTGTTGAGAGAGTTGTACCAATGAGGTATATTGTTGGGTGGAACCATTGAGGTCTGTATCCACTTCGTTATTTCACAAAATATAAGTTTTATGATTATGCTTTCTCTAATTTTGTTTATATTTATGTGTTGTTGTGTACATTTATACTTCTAAATGTTTAAATTTATTATGCATGAGATTTCATGTTAGTAGGCTTTCATAATTCTATCATATGTAGGGAATAATCTCTCTCTCTCTCTCTCTCTCTCTCTCTCTCTCTCTCTATATATATATATATATATATATATATATATATATATATATATATATATATACATATATATATATAGATAGATAGATAGATAGATAGATAGATAGATAGATAGATAGATAGATATGGTATCAAAAGTATGGTTTAAGGTGAAATTGTGGGAAATTTGAGAAACTTTCTAGTTCTCAACCATCCCAAAGTGCACAAGGGTGATTCGGTACATTACATTGTGATGTTAGAGAAGTTAATTTGTAAATTCCATCCTATGGTGTGGTTGGAAAACAAATTATTGATGGTATCATAGTAAATTTATGGACCATCTTTAATGAATTTTTAATTTTATAGTGTTTATAGAGATGGAATTGTACTAATGTGGCTCAACATGGAGTCTAGTTCCATTACAATAAAGGAAGACTCTAAGAATCAATGTTCAATAATGGAACCTTTATCCACTACACATGACCTCTTAAGAATATCCTTACTATCTGAGTGGGGATATGTATGTTATTATGAAGTTTTTAGAACATGGTATGGGTCTTAGGGTCCTAGATG
>ML794689.1:129650-140968 GCA_009831015.1 Picea engelmannii
CATAAATGGAGATTATAAGAATTAAGGAGAAAGAAAAATGCTTGACACCTCAAGTGGATATTTGGCCTCCAAGTGGAGTAATGTGCACCATTACAATTTTTAATCATAAGTTATGGGTTAAGGGTTCCTCAAAATGGTGGCCTAAATAAAACCCATTTGTAGCTGCCAAGGCTTCCACACACTTGGTAGCATGAGAAGTGACCCAACCATTCTTTTGAACCTCATAACCATTACCATCAACTATGGGGGGATTTTCATTAAACCAATCCGAACTATGGGGGGATTTCCATTAAACCAAGCTCAGAGAAAGCCAAGATTTTGGGCCTAGTTCTGGAAGAGATATGAAGTAAGCAAGTCGACGTCTCAATCCCAAGTTCTGGAAGAGATTTGAAGTGATCAAACCCAAGGTTCTGAGCTGAGTTGTGGAAAGAGTTATTAAGTTCAGGTTCGAAGAAAACCAGGGCCAAGGTTTCTAGTCCGAGTTGTGGAAGGATTTTCTAGGTAGAGAAAGTCGAGGTTTTGGCCCAAGTTGTGGAAGAAATTTACTAAGTCAGGTTCAAATCAATTGAGATGAGGGTCTGAGTTGAGTTATGGTAAGGGTTTGTTTGATTACAGAATCAAGTCAAGGGTTCAAAACTGAAGTGTGGGAGGGTTTTTGAAGTAACCATTCTAAGAAGAATACATAGAAGTATCAACTTACCACTCTCTTTGCAAGATCTCTCTCCTGGCCAGTGCCCTCCACGAGCTCTCTCTAGCCTTGTAGCTAGTGAGCTCTCTCCCTATGCCCTCTGCAAGTTATCTCCTTGGGCGCAAGTCTCCTTGAAAGGGCGCGAGTCTCCTTGAAAGTAGTTTATTTGGGCATGCGTCTCCTTGAAAGTAGTTTCTTTGGGTGCAAACATAAAACCTTGAGTGGGCACGAGTCCCACCTCATATTTGTAGATACGGAATGGGAAGAAATAATGTAGATGCAACTAGATACAAAATGGGAAGAAATAATGTAGATGCAACTAGTATAACTAGATTAAGAGAAAGATAAATATTTCATTGTTGGTGTTTCAATTGTGTTAAGTGGACCAAGTAGTTAGATGTATTCAAGCAATTTTTGTCTCATGCTCTTACCTTTATTCAAGAATTGGCCTCTTCATTTCAAGGTTAATTAGAATATCAATTAACATCGAAGCAACATAATTGACTCAAGGGTGATTCAATGGGTGTGGTAGAGGCTTGTTGGCCTTCACTTGCTTTGGGAATTTTGTGCAAGAAATAAGAATGATGGGAATTGTGATATTTAGATAGATTTGACCATTTCAAATGGACCCTCAACTTTAGCTAAAGAACAAGTGGGAAAAAACATTTTTGCAGGTTAAGTTGGGTAGTATTTACTATGTAAGCATAGTGTTGTGAAAGGAAACCATTGTTAATTAATCCCAAAATTGGCATGTCAGGGATGCCATGAAACTCCTTGTCAAATGAAAAGAAAAGGGATGGATCCTAGTTTGGTCACTATTATTGTCAAACTTATACAACATATAAACATAATTCCCAACAAAAATTCAATGACTTTCTTAAATAGCCCTCTTCATTGCATCTTGCTTCAAAATAAAAGTATCATTACACAATGTTTACTAATGCATGCTCAACATCTTCAAAAGCTTAATCTACCTGCATAAACTGAGGGGTATTTATGCCTATACCTAGCTTATACTGCAAATCATTTTTGTTGTTTCCATTACATAATCCTTTGCATTTAAATCAAATGGAAACTCATTACAGAGACCTTTCTACAAGATTTACAACATTTTCAAGTGTCTTTGGGTCTTATAGGACTTCCTCAACTTGCTTTTGAAAACCAAAGATAGTCTTCAAAGTCCTTCAAAGTGAAGTGTGACATATTTTCCTAAAGATTCAGACATATTCTCAGCACCAACTGTTACAAATCCATTATGAATCCAGTAAGGCGCAATGTTGTCATTACAAGCAGAAGATCTTTGATGGAGGATTCAAAATGACAAATGGTTTGTATTTTCAGACTCCTCATTACTTGTACATTACTTTGGACTATCCGGAGGAAAATTTTGGTCAAATATAGAATGCATGAAGAGAAAACCACCACTTGAAAATGACCTTTCTGCCACATTTTGGAGCAGCACGCTACGCTTTCTGAGTACTTTTGGGAGAAGATGAGTTTGAAGGGCCAGATCATGTCAATTTTGTTGCTTAAGCATTTCATCAGTTAGTAGACATCCCCATATTTCTATAACACTTTTTATATCTATATTTGGACCTTAGGAAGGCCTCCAAAACTCCATTTTTCCTAGCACGTTACCCTTTCTATCAGTTTCTCTACGCTTTGTCCTGGAATTGTTTTTTTCAGCAATTTTTTGCCAAATTTGACATCTATGAAGTAAAAATTTAATTTTTGATGTGGTAATGATGTAATACGGTGTAAATGAGTCAATTATAGTGATTTTGAGGTAGATTCATGCTTGGACATCAATTTTTGGTCAAATGTATTGGTTGAGGAAAAATGGGGATTGGTTGTAACCTCCCTAGATATATAACACTACCTCCTAAAACATGAAAACTTTAAAACTCTACCATCATTCTCATCTAATTCATGTATTCATAGTTCACTTACCATTATAGCATGGATGTATTCTACTCTCTTCCCTCATTAATATATCATTCCATGTTTTCCCTATGAAACTACAATAACTTTATATATAATTTCCTATATATATTCATTTTTTTAATTGAATCATAATCCATGTGTTTCCACATGTTTCCTAGTATTTTTTCTCACAATCCAAGTGTCTTAGTGTTTATACCTAGGAGTACCAAGGAAACATGGAGGATGAAATGAGGACCGATGGAGAACGAAGGTCTTCCTTGCAAAAGAATGAGGCTTCCAAAAAGTGCTCCAAAGATACCTTTGATCGCCACATCAACCTTTTCCCTTTAATGAGGGTGACTTAGTATTGGTCTACGATATCTCCCATGACACCCTAGGCCATGGAAAGTTTGAATCTATTTTGCACCACCCTCTCATCATCAAACATTTCCTTGCAAAAATGACATCCATCCTTTCTCACACCAAAGGTTATCTCCTCAAGGACTGTTTATGGGTTATACTTGACGAGGTTCTACCCATAAAATATCCTACCTACTTTGAGGGTCTCTTCAGTGTACATATATTTTTCATTTAAATAGTCCATAGAGTTTTTAATCTTTTTTACGGACATAAATCCCTTTCACATTTCTGATCTCTCATAATTTATTTATTTATCAATTGAAACATTCACTAGCATACCACATTGGATATTTTGATGGTGCTAGTCGATGTACTTAGAATGTCACTTCGGTGGCTTGGTCCATTTATACACCTACATGTACACTACGTCAATCTAGTGATATATGTATAAGACTAGCTACAAACAACCAAGCAAAATATGTCGTTGTGATCAGTCTCCTAGTCGATGTTTTTCACCTTCACATTCGTAACCTCAACATATTCTTGGATTCTCAGCTCATCATATTACATTTTAAAAATGTATATCATGTACACAATCCTTTCTTGTTTGGAAAACAACTACAAGTTAGACTTCTATCAAGAAATTTTGAATCCATTACATTCACACACATTCCTAGAAGTCAAAACCAAGTTGTAGATCATGTTGCTAATCAAATTCTAGATTGGAATTTATCACATTAATTCAATCATTGATTTTCATGGTTTATATATCCATCACATAATATAAAGAAATGCAATCATAAATACAACATTAGAAATACATTTAAATGACATAAACACATCATAAAGTGAAACACCACAAAATATGGATATCATTATCATCATCTCTCTCTCTCTCTCACACACACACACACTTATATATATATATATATATATATATATATATATATATATATATATATATATCATCATCATCATCATCATCGATTTCAAAAAATGGGGCACAATACAAAAGGATGGCCCTCACTATGACTTCGTTCAATGCTCATGTACAAAAAATGGGGGAATTTTCCCCTATACAAGTCTAATAACTACATAAAATTTGGGCCTCGCTCATATAACATCACAAAGAACTTGTGGTTCCTCCAACTTAAGAAACCCACTATCAATCAACCCTGTTGGTGGTCCCCCTGCAGGTGGTCCTCCTCTTGTCAAAAATACCCCACCAACATGTGGCCTCAACTGTCCTGTTAGAGCTACACCAACAACTATGGCCCATCTCACTATCGAATGCCACTTCGGGTGAAATCCCACACATCAATCTAGGACCTCCTCATCCTGGATCTCTATCAATGTTCTTATGGAACACCCCACAACACCTATTCCAAACACCCATGTAGCTCGTCAATATCTACCTGTAGATGTGGATCACCCCCAACATCTCTGGCTGATCAACATGACTATTCATTTTATATTTTCATGGAAAATAGTGTGAATTTTCCCTGACAGTCGGGTTGTTGAGCATGAGAGATAGTCTAACAATCGCACCAACTTCAATGTGAATATGAAGTCATATCCCACACAGGTATCTTCCGGCCATCTATGTTGGTAGCCCCTTTTTCATGAAAAAGGTGGTTGTACATCCATCTGTACAACTCCAGGAAAGAAATTCAAAAATTCAAAAATATCAGGAGGTTAGGACCCCATACTCGACTCTCTCATAATGGAAATCTAGTATCCCATGGCCATGTAATATATCTCAATCTATGACTAGTAAATAAAAGGCACATGTATCCATGTCATAGAAATTACAAATGATATTGCATAGTGAGCCCCACCACCACTTATATGCCTGGTCCCAGACTTCCGGTCACTCGTACGGGAGTTCGGGAACTCCATTTTTCAAATCGTTGGCATCATTGGGATCACCAATATCCATTCTACACAATGGTATGGTATTATATTTCATACATGTTCCCTAGGGTCTCATAGCATATCTCTAGGGAACATGTATGCTTTCTCACTATAATTTCGTTAAAACGTTTGCAACATATTATTTACAATTAGATATTTTTCACTTTAGGTATTTTATTTTTATGTGCAGGTACTCATCAACAAGTTCATATCATGTACAATATTGGTCATCGCATGGCCCCTTCAAGTTTATGTTCAAAATTGGCTTGTAGTCACTCCCTTTGAAAACAATTTCATTTACTACTATGACCCTCCAACATCTGCCTTTAGGTTCACAACACCCATAATAAAACACCTTCACCCAGTTCCATTTGCATCCAGTTCTTTTCTTTTTTGGTAGTCTCTTTTTTAACCCACATGAGTGGCCTCACATCTTTTTGAGCCAGCAGGGACCATGAAAATCATGCTTTTTTATCCCATAGATACAATGAGTCCAAGTAGTTCGCATTTCCGAGAATAAACCTTATATTTTTCCTCACCATATTTCTATCCCATTCACCCATGAACTCCCATATTTTTGTAATTTTTGGTTGATTCTGTTGAATCCACCTCCGCATTTTCATCGGACCCTCATCTCCTACAAGATCAGTTTCCATATGTATATCAATCCCTCATCCACTCACCTAACACATAAACCCACCCATGGGGCCCCCACTCTTCTTTTTCTATAAAACACTTGTGCCCCCATAAGGCCAAGCCATATTTTCACTAGGGCACTGTTTTCTATTCATACACTTTCAACCCAAGATATTCTTTTTCATTTATTTTTGGATTGTAAAAAATGTCTTTAATTTCCAACAAGTGGATATAATTATTCCATTATATTTGTTAGCACCATTTCTTCACCTTGTGGAAGCCCTTGTCACCATTGGTTGGGGAATTCATGCTAAAAACACTTTGTCAACAAATACCCATCTCATTGGCTAAACCTCAAGCATCCAAGAACCCTCTGTTAGGATCCTTGAGTTTTTACCCTTAAATCACTCATCTTTGCAGCCTCATCACCTTCAGTTACACTTCCAAAATACATGGACAGTAACTGAATGTCCCCTTGACCACAAGCCAATTTCAGTCCCATTGAATATTTGACTTCCACCACTTTCATTCGTCACTTGTGCTCCAACCAATAGAATTATGGAGTCCCATCTCTTGTTGAACATATCTACATTTACCAAACAATCATGACCCTTACAAGTCATTACCTAATACCATACTCATCAGTATATTTCAAGGATAACTCCACCCCTTGTGGTGATGGATCCATTCTTGTCGACGTCAACATCAATTTCTAGGAATAGGGAAGTATCTTGGTTCTCATTACCATACAAATGATGAGCCTTGGTTGGGATAGAGAAAGTCAACATTTCTATTTTCTTCTGTTGACCCCTTGATATTCGAAACCAACAAATATTCATAGCATAGTGGTTCTTACTTCGCGACAGTTGTAGATTTTAGTACCAGACAAAGACCTTTGAACTTGATACACCATTATATCCTTTTTGAGTCATGAACACCCATCACAAATGTTCAATCCAAGTTCCATATTAAGTTCTCATTTAAGAACCATCATTTTCCATTGTCTATGCCATTGTGAGCATTTCACATGTATACTCCATCAAGATTTTAGTGACAAGATCATCCTAAGATTCATTTTTATTATTGTAAATTACTTTTGGGTAAGACACAATAATGGAGAATTACCTCCTCATTTGTATAGAAATATTTTTTTATGTAGTAAGGTAATGGTTTTAAAGGTGGCTCTCCCCCTCTTCCTTGAAGGGATTGTTCTTATTCCTCTCTCTCTCTCTCTCTCTCTCTCTCTCTCTCTCCGTACAAGTAGTAGCACAGACAAAAAAATAAATTATGATATATTTCAACTATATTATTTCTCCTAACCTCATGCATCAAGGGGCGTCTATTATCACCTAAACATTTCTCACCAAGAAACATAGGTGATCACCGAAGAATTCATCAATTCAATACACCATAATGCATACTCACAGTATTTGTAGACCTCAATCAACAAAGAAAGAAACTATGGAAAGTAAGTTTCAATAACTTCGTGCAACTTTCCAAAATAAAATTCTCGTGATCAATGCACTTCAACGTTACTTTCCAAAATACTTTTCATGCGAATATTGCATCTTAGGGAAACTTAAGAAATTGAAATTTGTGTGATCGATTTTACAACACAATTGCACTAAAAATACAATTCGATTTGGAGAAATCAACGCATTCATGGTACTTCCTTTAGTTCATGTCACACAAATTTAGAAGCCAACTCTCCAAATCAAGAAATTATAACTTCAAGAGAACTCAACCTCCCAATAGAACTTCAATTCACACTCAAAATTGGGTAATTAAAGGATCGAATGGAGGCTATTTAAGAATTCCATTTGTATGCATTAAACAATGGGAAATCAATGCATGGTTATGATGGCCAATCCATTTTTGAGCATCATCATTTCTCCTAACCTTACTCACCACACCATAGGTCATACTTCTTAGTGCATTATATTTCTCATCACTTGAGAGATCCATGCACTGTTTCATGCCACATCACTTGTCTCAGAGATAGAGAAAGAGAAACTCTACCAATAATGAAAAGAACACTACCAAGGAGGAGAAAGGGATTCCACCTATACTCTCATCACCTCTACAACATTATCAATCAAAGAACTTGTCCATTGGTAACTATTTTTTGTTTTTCTAATAAGTTATTGTACCCTATTATTTATGCATTTATTTTCGTGAACTTCCTCATATTTTTGTTTATTAACCTTTAATTCATTTTCCGTGGTGTTTGTGGCCTACATTAGCACTTAACCCACTGAACATTTCTCACCCCTGTGATTAATTCAACTAAAACTGAGAGGATTAGAGTCGTCTAGCTTCCTTGGGAATATGGAGCCAAATATGCAACTTTTATGGAGAGAAAATAAAAATAGAGACTCAAGGATCAAACCCTAGAGTATTCCACTACAAACCCTAGGTATTGATTCTTTATGAAAATAACTTAAGTTAGTCCACAACAATATCTAATAGGTTGTCATATGTTTTCTATGAACCTTTAGCAAGACATCTAAATGGATTTTGGTCGAAACCCTAGAGTAATCCACTACAATCCCTATAAATTTAACCTACAAAAATAACCCTAGGGCAGTCCAATAAAAAACCTAGAATTACCCTGACGTCCTTCAACAAGCTCAAAATAAATGATAACAAGAGGAGGTAGTCCACTAAAAACCTCCCCATGGTTCCAAAACAAGGTTTTATTCAAGAGAATACAAGGTAACATGCAATTATCACCACTTTGATACAAACATTTACTTAATAGGAATAAACCACTAAAGACTTGGAAAAATCACTTACTAGTCGAATCATTGAGCATGAAAGAAACCCTAACATCAAATCAACCATAATAAAATTGAAAATAATTCACTAGATCATCTCCAATAAAGTGTACAAAATTACTTTGTGATGAGAAAGAAATATAAGAGACATGTGTAGTAGTTCTCCATAAGATGAGTTATGAGGAAACCATTTTCTATAAATATGAGTCAATCCTAGCGCCTCATCTCTCTAAAATCCCATAAAATAATAAAAATCCATGATATAAGGTGGATAGATCTCAATCCAACCCCCAAAATAGCCTAAAAAAATACAACATTGAAACGTCCTGTCAAAATTCAACACTTGTGAGTGTAGAGGACAATAAAGGGGTAAAGTCATATCATCAAGGGGCATAGTTGATCCAAAGGTCATATCTATCCCAAAAATTTACAAATCATCATCAAAAGTTATCTCCCCTCATCAATAGGGCCACACCTCATCATCAACAAAGTGCCAAATCATCACCCACATGCTAGGTTGGTTCAATGCAAAGTAACATCAATCCAAGCATGATGTAACCCTCCAAATGTGCAATGTTCAAGTTGAAAATTCCAACATCGCGTGAGATAAAGGATCCAACATAAGTCCAAAGTGGTATAACATCCTCATCAAGTGTAACACCATCCATAAAAACCATAACGTCCCTAGGGGTTGCAATGTCTACACTTTCGGATTACTACTCTCTAGTGACACATCTGGATAAATGTGAAATGTTCAAGGTAATATCTACAACGTCCAACTTCCAAGAGGTTCTAGAAGGTATCCATAGGAAGACTGATTCATCAAGGATCCAAACACTCATCCTCAAAGGTGAAACATCCTCTAAACAGTGCATGAAGAAATCATGAAACATCCTCCAAATGACCATATCAGGGGGTGGATCATGAACAAAAAAGGCTCACATAGTCAAGTAAGACCAACCATTACAAAATACTATACTAATTATAATCATACTAAGTATGACACAATCTAATACAATATCCATGTAATCAATTCACATTAGCTATCTTTTTCAAACTTCACACTAGCTTAAGACCTTATGCAATTTTCCAAGTTTAGGTATGGGAGGACCATCACAAGACCCTATTATGTGTGTCAATACCCAAGAAGAGGAACAGTTCCCAATAAACCATTCAAAGTGTAAGTATAAGTGAATGAGATGGTATGGTGTTTATTTCATGGACATGGTGTCATTGACATGCAAGGCAACGTGTCATTGAAAAATGTTTTGTGGCATGGCCCAACTTGGGGTTGGGGATGCTACATAAACCTATTTGTGATCACTTATAGAAATTCATCCTTCAATTCCTGGCTCTATAAGGAAAATCCACACTAAATATATGATTAATTTCTTTTCTATAGGAAATAAAGACTCTAAGGAATTAAATATTAACTATCACACAGATCCAAAACACACAACTATGTGAAAGGAAAAAAATAGTAGCGTTTCTCCTAAGATGAAGTGGGGCCTCCTTCACTCAGAATCTAGCCACACACTTACTCACAAACTCAGATGATTAACAAATTACTCATGGAGGAAATAAGCTTTCATTCTAGATTGTAAGGATTACAAAATGTCTGAGTAATTCTATCAATCTTTAGCTCCTATCTTCTTCCACTTACTTCTATATATAATTTTTCAAATAAAAGAATATAAATCTCCATAATGATGTGTTGTACATCCATCATGTGGATCGATTGCTAAATTGGAAATTCGAAATGGAAAATGGTTGATTTTTTGCAGGTGGTCTGATTTCTCTGTTATGGATCAAATCATGATTGCTCTATGAAGCTTTGAAAGGCCTAGGTAATGAAAGGAATTTCAATCGTTCTCCTTTTCTCATGGATCTGAGAATTGCTCCAACAATTCAATTCTAATACAATGTAAAGGAAAATTCAATAGGTAAGAACTTGAGGGAAATTGAATATTTGTGAATCATATCTAACAATATGAGATTTGTAAAATCAGCTCCATCGATTTGGAATGCATTG
Organism: Picea engelmannii; assembly: GCA_009831015.1. Classification (NCBI taxonomy): domain Eukaryota; kingdom Viridiplantae; phylum Streptophyta; class Pinopsida; order Pinales; family Pinaceae; genus Picea; species Picea engelmannii. Next base: position 139,981 of record ML794689.1, read on the forward strand.
GGAAAGTTTGTTTTGTCATGTTGTTGACTTGGGCGTTTATTAACAATTGTTTTCATCTTGGTGTGATATGGAATTGGTTCAATAGGTGTGACACCATCTCGTGGACCCTACAATCAAAACTCGTGTGGCATCAAATTTCATCTAAAGGTGCGTAGATATGTCAACCATCAACCCTACTACCAAATCTACATTTGTTTTTATAGGAATCCAGTTCTGGTAACATCATTGGTTAAAATCAATCCAAATATCCTTCATTTACGAAAATAAGGAAGCAATGTAAACATAGGAAATCATATTACCTCATAAAAATCATGGCACTAGATCCTCAAAATCATAGGTAATGTACAAAAAATGGTGATAAGGTAATGAAAATGGAGAAGTATATGATAAAAAATGGTTGTAACTAACAATAGAAAAAACATCAGAACTCGAACCTAACAGACATGTTATATACTTGAAGACACCATGTTGGATCGTGAGGAGGCCATGCTGGAGGAGTACCCAAAACATTTTGAATATTTTGAGAAATTATTGAATGTAAAATTGTATATTAATGAACTAAGGATAATACAAAAATAAGGGGAAGGGTAATGTAACATGTCCAGGTTGTAATATGTATGTGTGCATATAATATATAGGTTGTTGTGCCAATATGTTTTTGGGTTTGAGTGCCTATATTACTTTTGGGTGTTGGGTATGTGTTATGTGCTTTGCACAAATAGACCTAGTTTCAATATTGTGTCGGGCAAGTGGGGGGGTCACATGGGGGAGGAGCCCCCGATTCTTTTTTTCTTCAATTTTTTGCGTCTATTAGTGAGTTTTTAGCGCATTGTTTTTGTTGATGGTTTTCTAATTCTAGTTAATGAATTAGAGTTGCTTACTAATCCGGGTAAATGGATTAGGGGATTTGGATGTCACGAGATTATCTCTCTCTCTCTCTCTCTCTCTCTCTCTCTCTCTCTCTCTCTCTCTCTCTCTCTCTCTCTCT
>ML794689.1:140999-170590 GCA_009831015.1 Picea engelmannii
GAAGATATATCTTCATTGTATTGTAAACAATGAAGATATATGATGAATATAATATTAACAGTGTGACTCTAAATAGGTTGTTGGTTTTCCCAGTTTGGGTTTCCAGGGTAAAAATACTTTTGTATTGTATGTGTGTGCCATTTTATATTTAATGTTTTTATTAAGAATATGTTTTCAATAATTAATTGTATAAGGTTAAAGTCTACATTGGTCTAGAGATCCTATTATGATCAAAGGCCAAAGAGTTTGTAATTTAATATGTACATACAATTGGATTGATGAATACATGAATACTCCATACAAAGCCAAGCAAAAGAGTATGGGGGGGTAGGACTCAATGAGAGAGAAATTGGGATAAGGGCTTAACAAAAGGGGATAAGCCAAAAAATATTATAATAATACTAAGTCCTAAGTTATAACTTTGCGCATTTTATCCTATGTTCCAAAATAAGGGGATCGAGTTCCCAAGTGTAGGGAATTTGTTCCTTGACTGCCACTTGTCAAGAGAGAGAAATACATATTTAAAGTTATCGGTGTATTTCTTAGTTGGACTAGATAAACAACACAAAACAATGGTTAGTAGGTTAGTGAACCCGGGAGCAAAGAATCATATATCAAAACAAAAGAGAATTATTAACAAAGAAACTAAACTAAACAACTATCAACAAAAGATCCCTGACACTGAACATAAAGAGTGTTTACCCAATATAAAATGGTATTTTGAAATTGGGATCACAAAGAGGAGAAATGTGGGATTTATGAATCCTCGATTCCTCCTAAGGGAGAGCTTTTGAATCAATCAAAGTAGAGCTTCTACTCTCCTATTCTAAATTGAAAATGATGAAGAACTCTATGGAAAAGCATTCCAATAGAACACAATATTTCCCTATGCTATACTTGTCCAAGATATGCTTGAGAGAACAAAGTGGTTTCTCTGAGAGTATTTGAACAACATAACATTACAATCATAACAAGGTATTTGATAACTTTCTTCAAGTGTGACTGTGAGGATCCTTTGAGGTACATCCCATATTTTCAATCATCCCCAAGAAATATTTTGGGTCGATCTTGGGGTCTTGTCTTGAATTACATCACACTGGAAGTGGTTAAGGCCTGACGAAATTCATAAATTCATTGTTTTTGAATCTGTGCAGGTTTCTTCATGGACAATTATGTAGAGTTTTCATTGTGCACATTTAGAGTTGTTTTGGCTTGCACGGATGTGCATGTGTTAGCTTTGTTGGAAGTGTGCACAACTTTATGGGTTTTTTGTATAGTTTTGGTCATGTTGCTATATTTGACTATGTACATGTTGGGAGTTTGTTGTATATGTGCTTGTTCTTTCTTCTTCCATTATCTGTATTGCTATGAGAATTTTTTTGGTGATAACAATGGGTTAATAGAAAAGTGATGATTCTATTAAGTTTAATTTTCCATTCTTTCTCTGGCATGTTGGATGTGAGGATAGGAGAAACATAGACCCTAATACCTCCTGAATCTTTTGAGCTCTAGGTGGATTCGTGTAATGTACTTAGGGAGGATAATATGAGTAATATGGGATACCTAGGGAGGTAACCAAGGGGATAATGAATGCAATGTGTCCATAATATGAACAAACCCACTATATAATTAAAAGGAAATAATACAATAATAAGGGGTACTTGGCATAGAAGATTAGGAATACTCATGGAAAAGTGTGTTATATTATATTGTCTTCTATCAAGCATGGCTTGTGGACTGATTCCTTTCATAAGGAGTATTTGATGGCATTACCTTATCTTAAGGGTCCTTATCTGTATTTTGGTGTTGTGCATGGTGTATGTTTTGGTATTTTGGATGTTCAATGGCTTATTTATGAATTTAAGGGATACAATTTCTCTTATATCTTTGAAGTCTCACTAGAAGTGGTAGAGGTATATGATAATATCATGACATCTCATGTGGTGGCTTGAGAAATTTTTCTTGGAGTTGGATTCTTGGAAGCTTACTTTAGGTCCTAGGCCTAATATCCCTCCCTTAGCCATGTCTAATTCCCCAAAACATATACTTGGTGCTAAAAATCTTCTAATGGTGTCCATATTACAACAAAAAGGACAAATATCCCATAGAGAGATAATCTATAGTGGTTTTAGGATTCATTGATGGCTCTTGATCCTAGAATCTAATTTTTAGGCCTAATGAGTAAGTTTAGTGACTTGACATTGGTCCAAGTATTCATATCAATACCTACTTCTCCAAAAACCCTAATGGTGAGGATATGTACACTAAGAGGAAAATGATACATTTGGAAGGTCATGTGTGTGGGTTCAAGGTGTTTTTCTTGGTCCTGAATGAATGAAATGTTCCTTAAAGGCTTAAAGCATAGGTTTATTTAGGCCACCATTTTGAGGAACCCTTAACCCATAGCTTATAATTAAAAATTGTAATGGTGCACATTACTCCAATTGGAGGCCAACGATCCACTTCAGGGGTCAAGCATTTTTCTTTCACCTTAAGTATTATAATCTTCATTAATGTCCTAACGCCTATTCACCCCCCCCCCACTTGAAAAATATATCTAGGAATCTAAGGCCCATACAATGTTCCAAAAACTTCATAATAACATAAATATCCCCACTCACATAGTAAATATATGATTAAGAGATCATGTGTAGTGGATAAAGGTTCCATTAATGTAATATGAACATACAATTGGATTGATGAATACATCAATACTCCATATGAAGCCAAGCAAAAGAGTATGGGGGGATAGGACTCCATGAGAGGGAAACTGGGATAAGGGCTTAAGGTAAGGGGATAAGCCAAATAAATAATATAATACTCCTAAGTCCTAAGCTATAACTTTGTGCATTTTATCCTAAGTTCCAAAATAAGGGGAATGAGTTCCCAAGTGAAGGGAATCTGGTCCTTGAGTTCCACTTGTCAAAAGAGAAAAATACATATTTAAAGTTATGGGTGTTGGGTTCCTTTTGTCATTTGGGTGAGAAAAACGAGGACCCTTGATTTCTTAGTTGGACTAGATAAAAAACATATAACAATGGTTAGTAGGTTAGTGAACCCACAAGAAAAGAAGAATATATCAAAACAAAAGAGAATGATTAACAAAGAAAACTAAACTAAACAACTATCAACAAAAGATGCCTAACATTGAACACAAAGAGTATTTACCAAATATAAAATGGTATTTGGAAATTGAGATCACAAAGAGGAGAAATGTGGGATTTATGAATCCTCGATTCCTCCTAAGGGAGAGCTCTTGAATCCCTCAAAGTAGAGCTTCTACTCTCCTATTCTAAATTGACAATGATAAAGAACTATATGACAAAGACTTCCAAGAGGAAAAAATATTTCCATATGTTATACTTGTCCAAGCTATTCTTCATAGAAAAAAGTGGTTTCTCCATGAGTATTTGAACAACACAACATTGCAGTCAACTTCTTATATTTTTGCATACAATGGCCCTCTATTTATAGAATCATAACAAGGTATTTGATAACTTGCTTCAAGTGTGAATGGGAGGACCCTTTGGGGTACATCCCATTTTTTCAATCATCTCAAGGAAATATTTTGGGTTGATCTTGGGGTCTTGTCCTGAATTACATCACAATGGAAGTGGTTGAGGCATGACCAAATTCATAAATTTGTGGTTTCCACATTTGTGCAGGTTTCTTCATGGACAATTGCGTAGACTGCACATTGTGCACGTTTAGAGTTGTGTTGGATTGTGTAGATGTGCATGTGTTGTCTTTGTTGGAAGTGTGCAAAACTTTATGGGTTTTCAGTATAGTTTTGGTCATCTTGCGAGATTTGATTTTTTACATGTTGGGAGTATGTTGTATATGCGCTTGTTTTTTCTTCATCCATTATCTGTATTTCTATGAGAAATGTTTTGGTGATAACAATGGGATAATAGAAAAGTGATTATTCTAATCATCTTACTTTTCCATTCTTTCTTTGGTATGTTGGATGTGAGGATAGGAGAGACATAGACCCTAATACCTTCTGAATATTTTGAACTCTAGGTGGATTCATGTAATTTACATAGGGAGGGTAATATGGGTAATATGGGGTACCTAGGGAGGTACCCAAGGGGATAATGAATGTATTGTGTCCATAATATTAGAACAAACCCACTATATAATTAAAAGGAAATAATGATCCAACTATGTAATTAAAATGAAATAATATAATAATAAGGGGTACCTGGCATATAAGATTAGGAACACTCATGGAAAAGTGTGTTAGATTATATTGTCTTGTAGCAAGCATGGATTGTGGATTGATTCCTTCCATAAGGATTATTTGATGGTGTTACCTTATCTTAAGGGTCCTTCTCTATATTTTGGTGTTGTTCATGGCATATGTTTTGGTATTTTGGATGCTCAATGGCTTATTTATGAATTTAAGGGATACATTTTATCTTATATCTTTGAATTCTCACTACAAGTGGTAGAGGTATATTATAATATCATGACATATCATGTGGTGGTTTGAGAAATTGTTCTTGGAGTTGGATTCCTGGAAGCTTACTTTAGGTCCTAGGCCTAATCTCCTCCCCTTAGCCATGTATAATACCCCAAAACCTATACTTGGTTCTAAAAATATTATAATGGTTTCCGTATTATAACACGAATGACAAATATCCCATAGAGAGATCATCTATGGTGGTTTTAGGATTCATTGATGGATATTGATCATGGAAGCTAATTTTTAGGCCTAATGAGTAAGTTTAGTCACTTGACATTGGTCCAAGTATTCATATCAATACCTACTTCTCCAAAAACCCTAATTCTACCAATATGTACACTAAGAGGAAAAAGATACATTTGGAAGGTCATGTTTGTGGGTTCAAGGTGTTTTTATTGGTCGTGAATGAATGAAATATTCCTTAAAGTCTTAAAACATAGGTTTCTTAAGGCCACCATTTTGAGGAACCCTTAACCCATAACTTATGCTTAAAAATTGTAATGGTGCACATTACTCCACTTGGAGGCCAAATATCCACTTTAGGGTTCAAGCATTTTTCTTTCTCCTTAATTCTTATAATCTTCATTTATGTCCTAAGACCTAGTTTCCCCCCCTCAAAAAATATGTCTAGGTCCCTAAGAACCATATCGTGTTCTAAAAACTTCATAATAACATAAATATCCCCACTTAGATAGTAAGGAAATGCTTAAGAGGTCATGTGTAGTGGATAAAGGTTCCATTATTGAACATTTATTCTTAGATTCTTCCTTTATTGTAATGGAACTATACTCCATGTTGAGCCACATTAATACAATTCCATCTCTATAAACACTGTAAAATTCAAAATTCTTTAAAGATGGCCCATAAATTTACTATGATACCATCAATAATTTGTTTTCCAACCATACCATAGGATGGAATCTACACATTAACTTATATAATATCACAATGTAATATAACGAATCACCCCTGTTCACTTTGGGATGATGGAGAACTAGAATTTTTCTCAAATTTCCCACAATTTCACCTTAAATCATAACTTTGATACCATATATATATATATATATATATATATNAGAGAGAGAGAGAGAGAGAGAGAGAGAGAGAGAGAGAGAGAGAGAGAGAGAGAGAGAGAGAGATTATTTACTACATATGATACAATTATGCAATCCTACTAACATGCAATCTCATGCATAATTAATTTAAACATTTAGAAGTATAAATCTGCACAACAACACATAAATACACATATATATAATCAACATTAGAGAATTCATAATCATAAAAATTATATTTTGAGAAATAATGAAGTGGATACAAACCTCAAATATTCCACCCAACCATATAACTAATTTCTACAACTCTCTCAACAACAGGTTTCCATCGAGATGGGGATATGACACCACTAGGGAGGAGGATACCTAATCAAACCATGTCTACATTCAATATATAAAATGTATAGGCTAAGATACCAAACTATTGCATCAATTACAAACAACAAAATCTCATTCCCCTCAGCCGACACAACCCAAGGATGTGTACCCCATTCTTTGCATTGCAATCCCTTAGGCTATCCCACTTACCTTCTAAGACTTCAACATAGGCCAAATAGGAAGTATTATAAATGTGTCTCCAGGAACTCCAACTATAATAATGTATTCTCTAGGAACACTCCAGTTCTCACACACTGGGAAATCCTATCCACACAATTCTCCCTCCAAGGATCCAACCTTCCCCAAGGAAACCTAATGAGAATTTTCCACCCGAATTGTAATGTACTTAGGGAGGATAACATGATTAATACGGGCTACCTCCCTAGGTAGGGATATGGGCACCATTAGAAGGTTTTGATATCTAGGTATGAGTCTCGTTTCCCTGGACATGGTTAGGGGAGGAAACTTAGGCCTCAATCCATAAAGGTAGATTCTAAGGATAAAGGGACATGAATGAGGACTTGAACCAACTCATCAGAACTTTGTAGGAATATTTGGCCTTGAAGAGGTGGCATGGGATCTATTGGAAGGTTTTTAGCACTATATCTTGGGTCATGGTACCTTGAAAATCATCCAGGGAGGAAATGTTGGGTATGTGTTATATTCTTTTCATCTGTGTGTGTGGGCACGTCAAATTCTACAACTGTGTCTGATGATCCCTAAGAGATTAGGGTTTTGGTAGCTACGAAATACCTAAAATATTGTATATATTTTATTGTGAATGGTGAAATTAATACAATGAAGAGTTGAAAGGTGCGACACCAAGGAAGGATGGTTTTCTCATGATTATGGGTTTCCACTATAAATCTCTATGTACGGTGTGTATGAGCCATTGATTAATTTATGTTTTGTTTAAGAATTTGTATGCATTTCTTTACTTCATATGTTTAAAACTTAGATGTGGTATCAGAGCCATTTTTGGCTTCAAGGGGATTCCTTTGTTGCTGAGGGTTTGGATTGAGCTTGATAGATCAAGTATATGTTGGGTTTGTGATAAACCTAGGTTCAATGGGATCTTTTGCAGTGGTGATTCAAGTGTATAAAGAGGAATGGAGAGATCTTTTAGAATCGATATAGGGAAGTTCAACGATAAAAACTTTGATCTATGGAAGCTCAAGATGGAGGACCTTCTTGTAGAAAAAGAACATCAGATTGCAGTGCATCCTGGTAAATAACCTATTGGTATGCAGTCTACTAGCACATAGTCTACTAGTACACAATCTTCTAGTACACAAACTACTAGTAAACAACCTACTGGTATGGTGAAGGAAGATTGGGAGAAGTTGGATAGAAGAGAAAGGAGCACTATTTGACTCTTCCTGGTAGATCCAGTGTTGTTGAATGTCTCAGGAGAATCTACAGCCAAGGAACTATGGGATAAGTTAGGGAATTTGTATCAATCAAAGTCCCTGGTAAACAAGTTGTTCCTTCGAAAAAAGTTGTATCATCTTAGGATGGAAGATGGAGATTTTGTAAGAGAAAATATAAATTCCTTCAATACTCTTGTATGTGAACTTGTCTCTGTTAATATTACAATTGCAGAAGAATATAAGTGTATTTCTTTTTTATGTTCTTTTAGAGACTCTTGGGATAATATGGTTGTAGCAATTGGTAGTACCACTCAATATACATTGAAGTATGAGGACGTATTATCCGAAGAGATGGGGTGGAAAAGCATGGATGGTCAGAGCACAGATGCTTTATTTGTAAGAGTTCGTACCCAAGAAAGATATATGTAAGTCTCCAGGAAAATATTTGAGGAAATGCTGGAAGTGTGGTAAAGAAGGGAATTATAAGAAAGATTGCATGTCTAATACGGTTGATAAACCAAAGGGATCTGATAATTCCTCTTCCACAAAGGAAAAAAACTCCACTAAAGAAGTAGGTTATGTTTACCTGGCATCTACAGGTACACATGAAGACCATGGTGTATGGTTGATCGACTCAGGTGCGTCATAACATATGACTCCTCACAGGGAGTGGTTATGTGAATATGAAAAATATGGTGGTGGTGATGTATTTCTAGGAGATGACTCAATATCCAAAATCATAGGACGTGGAAAGGTTAAGTTGTTGCTAAAAGATGGAAGTATTAGAACTCTCCTTGGGGTTGCACACATTCCAAAACTAGCCAGGAGCCTAATATTTGTAAGAAGTTGGATGATGCATGTGTGGATAGTGTATTGGGAAAGGGAACTTGCAAAATGGTATGAGGATAAATAGTGTTGACAAGGGGAGTTTGGTGTGAAACTCCGGACAAGTTGTTGGGAAGAACTTATACTAATGGGTGTAATAGTTATGTTGTTCCTGACCAGATAAATAAATAAGAAAAGACCAATATTTTCCCTGGAAAGAAGACCATGTTGTGGCATCAAAGACTGGGCATATTGGAGAAAAGGGCCTTTGAACACTACACAATAAATTTATTATTATTTCACTCTATATTTTGATTTATGTGAACATTTCATATATGGTAAACAAAATCGAGTAAGATTCCCATCTAGTGCTACAAGAGCAAAGGGGATCTTAGAGTTGATACATATTGATGTGTTTGGACCTATGTATGTTCCATCACTAGGTAAATCTATGCATTATGTTTCATTCATAGATGATTTCTAAAGGAACACATGAATTTAGTTTCTTAGAAATAAATATGAGGTATTTGATAAATTTAAAGAGTTTAAGGCTCTGGTAGAAAATGAGACAGAGAAGAAAATAAAGGTATTGAAGATAGATAATGGTGGAGAATTTTGCGGAAATGAATTCAAAGAATTATGTAAGAAGTGTGGTATAGCAAGGAAGAATACTACTCCATACACACCTCAACAGAATAGAGTTGCAGAAAGGATGAACATGGAACTGATGGAAAAAACAAGGAGCATGCTTAGCGATGCCGAGTTAGGATAGGAATTATGGGCATAGGCAGTGGGTACAACATGTTACATGGTCAATTGATCAACCTCATCAGTGTTTGATAATAAATATGGTGTGAAAGGTTACAATATTTGGATTCCAGAAACTAAGAAGACTCTGTACAGTCAGGATGTTGTTTTTAGAGAGGTGAAAGATGATCCCAAACAAGAATTCCTACCAAGGAAAGAAAAACCTAAGAAAATAGATTTTGAATTATGATGCAAAATATGAATTAACTGAAGAAGATGAAGCAGAAGAAGAAGAACCTCATATCCCAGTATTGAGGATATCAATGAGGGAAATAAGGAAACAAGAAAGGTATAGTTCACCTGATTTTCGTTCTAATTTTTCTTTATCTATTACTCATGTTGAGCCCAAAATTGTGAGGGAAGCAATGAATTCAGAGAATAGTAAACTCTATAAGAAGGCCATGCTTGAAGAAATGGATTCTTTGGATAAGAACGAGACATGGGACCTAGTTGATTTTCCGGTTGGAAGAAAATCTATTGGTAGAAAATGTTTGTTTAAGAGGAAGTTTAATTCATAAGGAAAAGTGGAGAAATACAAAGATCTATTAGTAGAAGAAGGTTATTCCTTGGATTGGGATTTTTGATAAGGAGGGATGATCACTGTGTATATTCCAAGAAGGTTGGTAATCACTTCATTTATGTAGTGTTGTATGTTTATGACATGTTTCTAGTAGGAAATAACATCGATGTTATCAAGGAGGTGAAATCCCAACTATCCTCCAAATTTGACATGAAGAATATCGATGTTGCTAACTTCATTATGGGAATGGAGATTAAAAGAGATCGTGCAAACATGAAACTCTAGTTGAATCTGAGAAAATATGTTGAGACAATATTGTAGATGTTTAATATGCATGGAAGTAAACCGGTCAGTGTTCCTATTCCTATAGGTGTGAAGTTATCTGCAAATCAATGTCGCAAAAAATAGGAAGAAGAAGAGAACATGTCCCATGTTTCGTATGCCAATGCAGTTGGCAATTTGATGTATGCAATGGTCTATACTAGACTGAGCATTACACATGGAGTGGGAGTTTTGAGCAGGTATATGTCAAAACTAGAGAAGGAGCATTGGACAACAATAAAGAGGGTCTTCAAGTTTTTGTGTGGCACTACCAGTTATGGATTTTTCTACCAAGGAAGACCAGGATTGGACAAAGTGTTGGACATACATGGGTTTTTTGATGCAGACTAGGTTGGAAATTTGGATCGCAGAAGATCTACAATTGGGTATTGCTAGAAAAATGGGATCGCAGAGTAATAAAATAAAACAAATGCGGAAATAAAACACACAAGATACAAAATACAATAGAGACATATATATACGTGGTTCACCTAGTGTGGGCTATGTACGCCATATAAATTGCCAGTTCCTTCCTTTATTATGCTCCAACAAATGAAGGGATACAACCTATAACACAACCGTTGTAACATCCTCTTCTCTCTCACAATATACTCACTCAGAATACAATATTCGCAATGATACATAGCCGCAATACATCTCCCTCATAAAAGAGGGTTGCCTTCTAGGGATAAAAGCCCTAACATAACTTCTATCGTCATATCTACGACCTTATAATGAACGGTCCATATTTAATATGAAATTAGAATATACATTTAGAAGGAAATTTTTCCTTCGGGGGCTCGCTTGCCCCCCAACCCCGCAAGGGGGGTTAACCCCCCTGCACTCCCCCATGTGGAGGAGTGTACATTATTTTAGGGTGTAAAGTATTCATGGGGTATAAACACAACTGAAAACAAAGACCTCTGAATCAGGAAGATAATCAAGCTCCACAACCAAAAATCTCCCACTTGGAGACTCATCTCAACTACTCCACCGCTGTTGTATCTGCTGGACTATGATCCTTCTTGGACTTAGAAAATTTATCATCTTCACCTGCATGCTTGAATTCCAATTGAAACTGAGCAAAAATTTAGTTTCTCCCTGGTTACTCCCTTAGTTAACATGTCTGCAGTATTCTCTCTAGTGCGTATCTTTTCCAACTTCAAATGTCCATCTTCTAAGAAGGATCGTATGAAATGGTACCTGAGTTGTATATTCTTAGTCTTTGAATGGAATGTTTAGTTCTTTTCAAGATGAATGGCACTCTCACTATCACAGTACAACCTTATATTCTCCTTCTTCTTTCCCACTTCCTCCATAAACGTATGTAACCAAATCATTTATTTACTAGCCTATGTAGCAACAACATATTGTTCTTCTATTGTTGAAAGTGCAACAACCTTTTGCAGTTTCGAAATTCGACTTATTGTTGTTCCACCTACAGTAAAAACATACCCCATGGTGATCCTCCTACTGTCTTTATCACCTTCCATATATGAATCAACATATCCATGTAGAACAATGTCTGAACCTTCAAAACATAATGCATGAGTAGCAACACCTCTCAAATACCTGGGAATCCACTTTACTGCATTCGAAATTTATTTACCTGTATTGTTGATATACCTTCTCACAACTCCCACTGCATGTAAAATATATGGTCTTGTGCAAACCATTGCATACATCAAACTGCCAACTGTTGATGAATAAGGGACCCTGGACATGTATTTTATCTCCTCCTATGTCTTGGGACACATTTCCTTAGTTAATTTTAAATGGTTGGCCAAAGGTGTACTAACTGGTTTTTCATTCTGCATTCTAAACCTCTCCAACACCTTCTCTATGTACTCACCCTCAGATAATGTCAATTTGTGATTTTTCCTATCTCTTTTTATTCACATACCAAGGATTTTCTTTGTAGCACCCAAATCCTTCATCACAAATGAATTAGCTAATTTCTTATTGAGCACATTTATATCCTGCATATTAGACCCTGAAAAAATCATTTCATATACATAGAATAGCAAGATAATATAGCTTCCATTTTCAATCCTTTTAAAATAAACACAGTGATTATAATGACATCTACTATAACCTTGTTCTGTCATAAACCTATCAAACTTCAAATACACACTACCTTGGAGCTTGCTTTAAGGCATATAGGCTCTTCTTCAACCTACATACCAAATTTTCCTTTCCTTTGACCTCATACCCCTGTGGATGCTGCATATAAATATCTTCCTCTAAATCCCCATGGAGAAAATATTTCATTAAAACATATACCTTTCTTTTGTGCAAACCCCTTTACAACAAGTCTAGCCTTGTACTGATTTTTTCCTCCATATTCTTCTTTCAAATTGCAAACCCATTTATTCCACAATGCTCTTTTTCCTGCAGGAAACTGAACCAAGTCCCAAGTCTGGTTATTTACGAAGGAATCAATTTCCTCTTTCATGCCTTGCTCCCACTTCTTTTTGGTGTCTACCTGCATTGCCTCTTCATAACATTCTGGTTCACCAGAATCAATCAACAATAAATAATACAATGAAGGAGAGTATCGTTCAGGGGGTCTACTTAACCTGGTATATCACTTGCAGGAGTTTGAGGTACCTCTTGTTGTTGTACATTTTGATTTTCTGGTTCCTTTTGGAATTTCTTTTTCAGTGATCTCATCAAGCACCGTTTATTTTGGTTTTTCTTTTTCCTGTTTCTTTCCCTACAACTTGTTAAGGTTTAAGATATTATTAGGTTTATTTTCAATTTACTATATAACCATAGCATAGATAGGATCACTGAGAGAAATAGAATCACAAGATACACAACATTTATCCTGGGAAACCCTCATGGGGAAGAAAACCCATCAAAAACTTCCTTAGTATAGATAGCTAATACAATGCCAAGACAATAAACCAAACACTAGAGAATATCCAACACTGAGAAATGGGACTCTCTCTCTTCCTTCTTCCAGCAATTGGCAACTGCAACTTCCTTCAAAGTTGTGCACTAGATGAGTGAGTTGAGTGAGTGTGAGAATGAGGCGTTGGCTTCCTTTATTTATACAAGCTGGCAGGTGCTGAAAAAGTGTCTCTTCATTGGGCAGGGCCAACTTTTCTTCTTAGTGGTTAAAACCATTTTAATTATCCTAGGGGCCGACTTCTCAATTTTCATAATATATTTAAGTTTTGACCAATATGCAAAAGGGGAATTGGTCAATTACAATACCCGACATGATAAAACCACAAAAGGGGATTTGATCTATAAATAAATGACTCAAATAATAATAATAATAATAATAATAATAATAATAATAATAAGTAGACTACTCTTTGCAGTTACAATATTTCAACACTCCCCCTTAACAAGAAGGTTATTTTACAACATCATCAGGAGAGAGAGAGGGAAGCAACATCAACAACATCTGGAACACTGACTGGCATATCTATAAATCATCAGAAGTTTTTCTCATCATCATTTTTCACAGCATGGAGCTGGAGGAGCATCATCATCCTTATGAGGCCGAAGTAACATCATAATCATCTTTAGCATGAGGCTAAAGTAATATCATCAACATCTTCAGCATTAAAGCTGAAATAACATCATCATCATCATCTTCAACGAGAAGGTGAAGTGGAATCATCATCATCTACATCAACATGGATTAGTTATAACACTAATACATCATCATCATCAATAACAACACAAGGATGATACAACATCAACAACAAAAATATCACAACACAAAGGCTGGAGCATCATCATCAACAACAACATCACAACACGAAGTCTCGAGCATCATCAACATCAACACTAGGCTAGAAATCTTCATCATGAAGCTGGCATCTCAACAACATCAACACAAAGATGGAAATATTCATCATGAAGCTGGCATCACAACACGAGGCTAATATCACAAAAACAACAACAGGAAGCTGGAAACCTTTAGCACTAGGATGGCATCACAACATGACGCTGGCATCACAACAACATCAACACGAAGCTGGAAATATTCAGCACTAGGTTGGCATCACAACATGAGGCTGGCATCACAAAAACATCAGCACGGAGATGGAAATATTCAACACTAGGCTGGCATCACAACACAAGCTTGGAATCAAAACAACATCAGTAAGAAGCTGGAAATATTCAGCACTAGGCTAGCATCACAGCATGAGGCTGACATCACAACAACATCAACACAGAGTTGGAAATATTCAACACTAGGTTGGCATCACAACAACATCAACACGAAGCTGGAAATCTTTATCACTAGGCTAACATCACAACACTACTCCCCCTTTTGAGAGAGGTACTTTCGGACTACACCAAGCTTATCTCAAAAGTGCTCAAACTTTACACGAGATAGAGTCTTGGTTAACACATCAACAATCTATTCATCGGTTCTAACATACTGAAGATTTATGGCTCCTCTCTGCACCATATCACGAATGTAATGATATCATATCTCTATGTGTTTTGACTTGCCATGGAATAAAGGGTTCTCTATAATCTTTATGAAACTATGGTTATCACATAGGATCACGGTTGCTTCCATCTCCAGATAAAATAGATCTGTCAAAAAATTTGAATCCATACGGCTTCTCAACTCGTGGAACATGCAACAAAGTATTCTTGTTCTATCATGATTGGAGCAATGTTGAATTGATCCCTACTCTTCCATGAAGTCATGGCTGAACTTAGACTGAAACAACATCTTGAGGTTCTCTTTCTATCAGAAACACTTCCAACTCAATCTGAATCAGTATATCCATACAATCTGAAGTCATGATATCCATTATAACTGAGACCAAAATCCAACTTACCCTTAAGGTATCTCATCACATGTTTTGCATCATCAAGGTGAACACGTCTGGGTTCTACCAGATACCAATTCAAGGAAAAACATATATTTGTCCTGGTATTCATCGGATACATCATCGAACCAATAATTTGTCTGTATAGAGTAGCATAAACCAATTTTGACAAGGTATATACCATGATCTTCAACTTCATTTCCATGGTTGTATTCATGGATTTTCACTCCAATATATCAAATATCTTCAGTATTTCAACTTCATACTTCCCTTGGTTAAGGGAGATCTTCTTTGGTCTCTACCAAACTTCAAGACTTAAGATATAAAGCATTAGGTCTTTCATCAAACTATGTATCGAGCTTCTTCTACAATCTGTGATGTTCTTTCCTTCATCTTGTGAAGAATACATCATCTACATATAGTAGTAACATCACTGGTTCATCATTCATAACCTTGAGATAAAGGTTAGAATCAACTTTACTCTTCGTAAAGCCCAAGCTCGTTAGGAGACTGTGAATTTTTCCATACCAAGCTCTAGGATCTTGCTTCAACACATACAGAGCTTCGTTCACCCAAAATACATGAGTCTTTCTATATTCGATCTTCAAATCAAATTTTCTCATTACATTGTACTAATTGGTACACTTGCTCAGCTACAACACAATCTGCACAATCATGTGCTAGCTCTATGTTCTCTCTGCAAAGCACTATCTGTCTCACTGCTTGAAAGTATGTCTTCTCCTCTTTCTGCAATTGTTCCTTTTGAAACTAGGACTTTTCCCTTGCACCTGCTCTAAAGATGAGAATAGTTGTTCCATTCTCATTATGGCTGTTGAAATATGAGATTAACTCCTATACTCCATCATGGCAATGAATTCATCTGAAACTGAGAGTGGATCAATAATTGATACTGAAGATATCTCTTCTTCTTTCATGGATGTAACACTATATTTTATCGTAGTCATGCCTCCATGACCCAACTAATGTACTACACCAACTACCACTCAATTTTAAATGTGGGGATTGATCCCCCTGCATATCATACTATATATGAATCATGGTTGTTTTGGTTGTCTTCATAAATACTAGAACCATTTCATCAATACGTTTCTCATCATAGTCTTCTCCATTTTGCTGGGACAATCCTATGGACACACATCAGGCTTTGTACATCTGCAACATGCTTTATCTATATAGATCAATCTTTGAAGTCAATACTGACTTCTCTTCTAGTCTCATGAAAGAATCCATATCCTAGTGTTTCTGACTGGCTTCCTTCTTTGTCACTGAAAACAAGGGAATATTCCAAGAGATTTCATATCTCCTAGGAGTCTCTGAATTTACTATCTATTCTTCTCATGGCATCTGTCTCTCAATCCTGGAAGTTGCATCTTCATCTTATCCTTTCTGAGATCAGACTTATCCTTGATTTATTCTAAGTTTACAAGGACTTCATCATCTCTTATGGGGTATACTTGGTGTTGAATACCAAGTCTAAAAATGAAAAAATGAGTCAGACTTAAAGTGAATTATGTTTCCTGTCAAGGTGGGTTCATTATCCTTTGAACAAGTCTACTGTGATTTCTTGCTATAATGTTCGATCATCTTTGGAACCTTATTCTCCTTACGATCAATCTCCATATGAGATACTCTGGATCTCAACAGATAGCTTATTATTCATCTTCTTTGGTACATGAATGTATATGGTTATGTACATAGTCTGTTTCATGTCTCATCTAATATGTCTAATATGTTGTCTTTTGCAGCCTTCACTATAGCATCATTAGGGTTATTACATGTGACCTGGAGAAAGGTCAACAAAACAACAACCAAGAATAATACTCTTTTGATAATAGTAAATAAAACAATAGCACAAATAATTGTCATGGTAGCTCCTTTAGAGATTTCATTTTTGACATGTTTGAAACAAGGATCAAAAGTAAGAAATACAATATGAAATGAGATCAACACTCTTCTAGTGTTGTGATCAAACATTCATCCAAGGTAACCTGGAATCAACACAATACTTTTCTCCTAGAGGAGATGTTAGTTGTATCTGGTAAATGATTACATTAATCATTTATCTCAATATTCTCACATGCTACCAAGCATAATGATTTTCAAAGACTGCTACCTCAACTATAGTGTTTACTTGTAATGGGGTAGTTATCAACTTGTTATGTGCAACTTTGAATCTTATAAACTTAATTAATCAAACCTGGAACCTCTAGTCTTTTCCTCAAGAATGAGTGTGTGTTTCTTTTCTTCCAAGTGTCCTTCACTCAATATGAAAAGTGATTTCTTCAACCTGTCCTCTGTACTAAGAGGATATGCTATCTTGACAGAAAGTTGGGTTGGAGAATAAATTCTATGATCTCAACTTTAATCCATCTAGTACCTTGACTTTAATTTTGACCAAAGGTTAGTATGTTGGTCATAGATTCAACATGCAACCTATATAAAAATAATGACATAACAAATAGGTGCATATCAGAATAATCAAACCTGGGTTGCATTATTCCTCAGATTGTGTTGGATCTTGAAATCCTTCTAGATCTATGGCAAGATATCCCTTCTCCTGCAAATACCCCTTTCTAAAACTTCAAGGGTGACTGCAACTAGTACTGCAGTTGACACTTCAACTAATACTGCAACTACAATTGATACTGGAACTGATTCTAAAACTGCAACTGCAACTTAGGGTTTTATGAGGAAACCCTAATTTTTCAAACTTCAAATTTTGAAATTATGATCCAGGGCCTAGATGCGTTGAGCTGAGGTGAGTAAGATGGTGCAGTCAGATTTATGAAAATCCAAATTTTACCCCTTGAAGTTGAGCTTGCGGAAATCTAGACTGGTACTTCTCGTACTGGTTCTGGTTTCCTTGTTTTCTAGTACTTCTAGTTTTTTGGTTTTCTAGTACTAGTGAAAACTAGGGTTTCACTTTCCGGGAGTTCTATTCACTGAAAAGGTGCGCTCAATATTCCAAAAGATTCACTAGGTTAGGGAACACTTTTATAGATGGTTTTTAGGCATAAATTCCTCTCCAACAAAAGCCGTAATTCTCTTGTATGACAACAGTGACCTTTTTCTTTATCTAGTGAAAGATGCTCTCTTTAGTTTAGATCTCATACCATGTTAAGGTTTAATATATTATTAGGTTTCTTTTCAATTTACTAGATAACCATAGCATAGATAGGATCATTGATAGAAACACAATCACAAGATACACAACATTTATCCTGGGAGACCCTCATGGGGAAGAAAACGCAACAACAACTTCCTTAATATAGATAGCCAATACAATGCCAAGACAATAAACCAAACACTGGAGAATATCCAACACTGAGCAATGTGCCTCTCTCTCTTCCTTCTTCTGACAACTGTGAACTACAACTTCCTTCAAACTTGCGCACTAGATGAGTGAGCTGAGTGAGTGTGATAATGAGGTGTTGGCTTCCTTTATTTATACAAACTGGCAGGTATTGAAAAGGTGTCTCTTCACTGGGCAAGGCCAACTTGTCTTCTTAGTGGTTAAAACCACTTTAATTAGCCTGGGGGCTGACTTCTCAATTTGCATAATATATCTAGGGTTTGACCAATCCACAAAATGAGATTTGGTCAATTACAATGCTCGACATGATCAATACACAAAAGGGGATTTGATCTATAAATAAATCACTCAAATAATAATAATAATAATAATAATAATAAGTAGAATACTCTTTGCATTCTCAATATTTCAACATAATTGATCTGTGTACATGACCTTCTCATTGAATATGACATCTCTACTCCTAATTATTTTGTTATTTTCATAATCCCATAAGAGATAACCAAAATCAATAACACAATATCCAATAAATGTACACTTCTTGGATTTTTCCTCAATCTTTGTTCTATTTTCTTTATCAATATGGACAAATGATTCACGACCGAAAGTATTCAAAAAATAATAGTTTACCTTTTTACCTACCCATGCCTCCTATGGAATTCTACCATCCAAAGAGATTGAAGGTCCTTTGTTTATTAAGTAAACAAAAATATCTACAACATCTTCCCAGAACTGTAAGGGAAAACCAACATGCAATCTCATACTCCTTGCACGCTCCATGATTGTTCTGTTCATCCTTTCTGACACACCATTTTATTGTGGTGTTCTTGGAACTGTATTCTCTCTACGAATCCCATGGTATGAAAAATAATCATCAAACTCCTTGTTGAAATATTCACCTCCATTGTCTGATCTAAGACACTTTAACATTTTTCCTGTCTCATTCTCAAGCAAAGATTTCCATTTCTTAAAAGTATCAAAATCATCAGATTAATGTCGAATGCAATAAACCCATTTTTTCTAGTTTCATAATCAATAAAAGTAATATAATAAAGAGATCCACCAAGAGATGATACTTGATCTGGTCCCTATACATTTGTATGCACAATCTCTAACCTTTCACTCCTTTTTTCTTTTCTGACTCTGAGAAATCTGACTCTCTTATGTTTTCCATAAACACAATGCTTACATAAATCCAAATCAATTTGTTTAAGATCTAGAAACAAATTTCTTTTGTGAAGTATCTGCATCCCCTTCTCACTCATGTGTCCAAGCCTATGATGCCACAGTGTTGTGTCCACTCCTGTAGAAGCTAAAGAGATAGAAGAGTCAGTATTACCAGTACATAAATACAATGTACCTACCTTCTCTCCTTTTTCTATCACCAATGATCCTTCGGTGACCTTCAACACCTTATCTGTAAATATGGATATACAGCCTTCACGTTCCAAATGCCCCGTTGAAATTAGATTTTTCCTTAGATCTAGAACATGTCTTACCTCTTTCAACAACCATTGGTTTCCATTGATTTGCTTTATTTTTACCTTTCCCATTCCAACAATGTTAAGCCATAAATAGTGTCACATTACCCATTAATTGGGGCATATTACATTAGTAATGTTATTTTATTTATGTTGTCTTGGGTCCATTAGTTGTAATTGTACCTCCTAGTCTCCTATATATACCAAGGAGACATTTTCATTTGGAATCATCTTGTATTTGGAAATCTATGTGGCATATAAGAAGGTTGCCCCCTCAAAGAGGCTTATTATCTAAAATTATCTCTTTTTCAAGGCAGTGAGTAATTAATCTAAGTTTTTTCTATGCTATCTTGGTATTTGGTTCTTAACCTTTGGTACCAGAGCTCAAGGTATTGGGGGTTCGTTGCTACATCTAAGACACCTTGGAATTTTTGCAACAATTTTTTTTATATGAATTTTCAAAAGGAACCCCTTGTAGGATATTTAGTTGACAAATCAAGGTACGTTGGGTTCAAATTTCAGCTCCTAATCCCTTATACTTTCGAAGATACAACCTATGTAAGATAGGGTTATGGAATCATCCTGAATTTAGCCATCACAAAATTTTCTCTATGAATTTTTTCTGTAAATTTTCAAACCATGAAATATGAAGGATATTCACATAAACTATTAAGGTATCCGTGATAAAATTTTTAGCTTCTGGGTCATCTTACATTTGTAGATACACCCTGTGGAATATAGGGTATCTGACTAGTCCTATTGACTAGTCTCATAAAGTATTCCTCGAGTATCCAAATTCAGTGAGACCAGTTGCATTGGATAGTGGAAAGGCTGTAGCATTTCTGGTACAATGTTCAAAATTTTGTATCAATTATTTTGTGTGGGGAACTCTATACAAGTGATATCTCCTCGAAAGGCCAAAAATCAGCAAGTTGTGGGGAAGTTACCATAAATTCCACTTGACACATCCAATTTTGATCAGACCTGTGGCATTGCAGAGAAAAAAATATCAGAGAACTAAAAAAAATAAATTTTGATACCCAGAAGGGCCTAAATTTTGGAGATACAACAAAAGAAATATTGTTTAGCAGAACCACCTCAAAATCAAGTTTTAATGTGATACTTGGCCAACATGCCACCAATAAAGGGAACTTCTACACCAAATAAGTCTCCAGACAGTCCTACTTGGACTCTTGATGAAGGTGAAGAAATGTGTAGGGACATAAATGATTTACAAAAGAAGATAGTAACAAAAGATGAACTATAAGGGATGATGAATTCAACTGAAGCTAAGTTGGAGGCAATAATGGATAGTAAGATGGATGGTTTAAAAATGGAGATCATGGAAGGATTGAAAAATTTCCTAATAGAGAGGACACCTGAAAGTGAAAATGTATCCCATGAAATTCATGATGAGGACACAAGGAAGATGAATCAAGAATGGAGAAACTCTAACCTTGGGTTGAAGGCCAACCACTTTCCTAATATCGATATAAGGAAGTTTGATGGCAAGGACCCAATGACATGGATAGTTCAGATGGAGCAATTATTTGATCTACATAATGTGCAACATACACAAAAGGTACAAATTCCTTCTTTATATTTAGAACCCAATCAATTTGTGTGGTATTGATGGCTTTGTTCTCGCAAATCACTCGTCACTTGGAAAATTTTCACGGAATAAATGGTAGCACACTATGAGGATACATAGAGCAATACCTTATTTAGCCAATTGATAAATATCAAGCAAAAGGGTTCAGTTAAAGAGCACATTGTGAACTTCCAAAGATTGAATATAAAGGTAACAAATATTCCAGATGAGCACTTGATTGATGTATTCATAAGAACTTTAAGGGATAACATTCAACATGAGGTCTGACTTTGGGAACCCAAATCATTAGAGAATGCATTTAGGGTGGAAAGAAATGTTGAAATTAAAAATATGGCTATGGCTACTAGAAGGACCACTCCTAACATATATCAAGAGAATAATGGTCCTTCTTCTAAAGAACCTCAACCTACAAGGTTGACACCTCGACAATTGGAGGAAATAAAAGAAAAAGGTTTATGATTTAATTGTGACATCGAGTATATTAAGGGACATAAGTGTGGTGAGAAGAAATTATTCTACATAGATTGTGAAGAGGAAGAAGAACAAGAACGATCTCAACATGAAAATCTAGAAGTGATTTATTTTGACGAGTTGACTCCCACGATATTGTGTAATGCATTGGATGGAATTAACACTCTTCAAACCCTCAAGATCGAAGGATATATCAAAAAGAGAAAGGTAATAGTCCTAATTGATTCTGGTAGTACTCATAATTTCATTCACTATAAATTAGCCAAATCTCTCAATTTCTTTGTATATATAGCACCAACATTTCAAGTAATGATTGCAGATGGAGGAACTATCAATTTCTGAGGAAAATGCAATAAGATCAATCTTACTATGGGGGAATATGTAATGAATAGTCCAATGATTTCTATACCCATGGGTGGTGTTGATGTCATACTAGGAATCCAATGGTTACAATCATTAGGAACAATTGCTTTTAATTTTCAAGAACTTTTCATGAAATTTTCATTGGAAGGAAAAGAAATTGAGTTAAGAGGTAACCCAGTAAGGTGATAAGCTCTAATGTCATGACAAAATTATTGAAAAAGGGGCATCAAGGTGTAATTTAACAGTTATGCTCACTAGATGTTCAAACATCTAAGCCATCTATTTCCCTATATCTCCAAGGGATCATTGATAAACATTCCAAAGTATTTGAAGATATTCCCAAAGGTCTTCCACCCACTCGAAATCATGATCATGATATTCACCTAATTCCAGGGAGTGTTTCTCCTAACATCAGGCCATACAGATACCCTTATGTCCAGAAGAGTGAAATTGAGCGTATGGTTGAATAAATGTTAGAGGTTGGCATTATTATACCTAGCCAAAGTTCTTACTCTACACCGGTGGTAATGCTACTCAAGAAAGATGGCTCATGGAATATGTGTCTAGATTATAGGGAGATCAAAAAGATCACTATTAAAGATAATTTTCCCATTCCCGTCATTAATGAATTGTTAGATGAAATACATGGATCAATCTATTTCAGAAAGTTGGATCTATGTTCAGGGTATCATCAGATTAGAATGAAGGAATAAGATATCCCAAAAACAACATTCTGAACTCATGAAGGACATTATGAATTTTTGGTCATGCCTTTTGGCCTTACAAATGCACCTTCCACATTCCAAGGGTTGATGAATTCCATTTTCAAGCCCTTGCTTCGAAAATTTGTGTTAGTATTTTTTGATGATATACTAATATATAGAAAGTCTTGGGAGGATCATGTGCGAAATGTTGACAAGGTGCTACAACTACTAAAGGTGAAACAACTATATGCCAAACCATCCAAATGTTCCTTTGGGGTGAAGGAGGTAGATTATTTGGGTCATATTGTATCTCATGAAGGTGTCAAGGTAGACCCTAATAATATTAAGGCCATGATAGACTGGTCGATTCCCAAAACATTGAAGAGTCTTAGAGTATTTTTGGGTTTGACAGGTTAGTACTGCAAGTTTGTTCAAAACTATAGGAGAATAGCAACACCTTTAACAAGACTAACTAAGAAGGATGCATTTTCATTAACTCCATAGGAAACTAAATCTTTTGAACAACTTAAAGAGGTGATGTGGAAATCTCATGTCTTGACCACACCAGACTTCACAAAAATCTTTATTGTGGAATGTGATGCCTTGGGAAAGGACTTACACAAACCCATTTATGAGAAGGACATGATAGAAATACTACATGCATTGAAGAAATGGCACCCTTACCTAATAGGTAAGCACTTCAAGGTCAAAAGAGATCATGATAGTCTTAAATACTTTTTGGAACAAAGACTATATTCATAAGAACAACAAAAATAGGTGACCAAGATACTGGGTTATGATTTTGAAATCATCTATAAAAAAGGGAAGAAAAATGTTGTGGCAGATGCACTCTCAAGAAATGATGAATACGTTGAGGCCTTTCTCTGTGATATCTCGATCATCTAACCCGATTGGATAATAGAAGCAAAGGATGAATGTAAGAATGGAGAAAATGTGTGGACTCTCATTCAAAGGTTGCAGTAGGATTCTAGTGCATTAGATACATTTACATGGAAAAATGATTCACTATGGTACAAAGATCGCTTATATTTATGTAATAACTCCCAACTCAAACAAAAGGTACTATTGGAATTGCACACCTCTCTGGTAGGAGGGCACTCGATATTTTTGAAAACCTACCATAGGGTCAAGAAGGAATTTTTTTGGGATGGACTTAAAAATGATGTTCAAAGGCTTGTAGCAGAATGTTTGGTTTTCCAACAAAATAAGGTGAAAAAAATTAAGACCCCGGGTATTTTACAACCATTAGCCATCCCAAGTAAGCACTGGGAGAAAGTTTCCATGGATTTCATCACAGGGTTACCGAAGTTTGAAGGAAAGAGTATCATCATGGTGATTGTTGATAGACTGACCAAGTACACACACTTTTGTGCACTCTCTCATCCCTTCAAGGCCAATGCAGTTGCCACCACATTCATGAATACTATTCAAAAACTACATGGAATCCCAAATATTATTGTATGTGATAGAGATCCTATCTTCACTAGACATTTTTGGACATAATTATTTTCTTGTTTGGGTACTCAACTGGCTCATAGCTCATCCTATCATCCTCAATTTGATGGACAAATTGAGATAGTGAACAAATGTCTGTAAGGATACCTTCATTGCTTTGTCTCTGATAGAAAAACACAATGGTTCAAATGGTTACCCTTGGAAGAATGGTGGTATAACACTTCCTTTCATATTGCAATAAAAAAGACACCATATATGGCACTCTATGGATACCACCCTCCTTCCATCACTTCTTCTCTAAAAGAAAAATCTAAGGTTCAAGTAGTGGAAGATCACATCGAGAATCAACAACAAGTTCTCCAAATCTTAAAGGACAACCTGACCATGGTACAAAATCGCATGAAACAACAAGCAGATCAACATCATAGTGAAAGAAGTTTTAAAGTACATGATTGGGTGTTTTTAAGACTACAACCATACATATAGATTTCCCTCAAGCAATCCAAGAAGGATAATAAATTATCACCAAAGTACTATGGCCCTTATAAGGTGTTGCAAAATATTGGTACTATGGCATACAAATTGGAGTTGCCTGCATCCTCACGAGTACACCCAGTTTTCCATGTTTCTTTTGGAATCATCTTGTATTTGGAAATATATGTGGTGTATAAGGAGGTTTCCCCCTTGAAGAGGCTTCTTATCTGAAATTATCTCTTTTTCAAGGCGTTGAGTACTTATTCCAAGGTTTTTATATGATATCTTGGTATTTGGTTCTTAACATGCTATCACCAATGATCCTTTGGTGACCTTCCACACATTATTTGTAAATATGGATATACAACCTTCACTTACCAACTACCCTGCTGAAATTGGATTTTTCCTTATATTTGGAACATGTCTTACCTCTTTCAAAAAACATTGGTTTCCATTTCTTTGCTTTACTTTTACCTTTCCCATTCCAACAATTTTTCATGGTGCATCATTACCCAAATGAACCTGTGCAAAATCACCTTGAACATAATCTAGAAAATGTTTCCTATGGGGTGTGGCGTGAAACAAAGCCCCTGAATATACTACCTAAGAATCAAAAAATATTATCTACAGAAAGAATCAAAGCATCTTGTAACACATCACTTGTTACATTTTCTTCCTAATTTTCTCTTGATGTCCATCTCTTTGTTTCTTTAGAGATCTGCGGTCTTTCTTCATATGTCCTTTCTTCACCTATAGTTTTCCATCACATTTCCTCGCTAAGGATAACACCAACAACATCATCAAATTTTAAAGTATTTGAACCAGATACATAGTTACTTACATCCATGACCAAGTTGTTCCAGCTTTCTGGAAATGAACACAAGATTAGAAGAGACCTGACCTCATCACCAAATTCCACTTTTAAAGAACCTAGTTGATTAGTAATCGTATTGAATTCATTTAAATGATCTACAATAAACCCACCTTCTGACATCTTCATATTAAATAATGTCTTCATTGTAATACCTTATATTCATATTAAATAATATCTTCATACAGTTTATCCAATGCATCCATCAACTCCTTCATTGTCTTTTATTTCAAAATATTGAAAGCCACTGATGCTTCCAGGATCATCTATTTCGTTCCTAGTTCCTTTCTGTCAAAAACCTCCCATTCTTCATCCTTCATGGTCATCGGCTTCTTTTCTATTCCACCAAATGGTAGGAATAGATCTTTCTGATATAAATAATATTCCATTTGCATCCATAACTTGTATTTTTGGTCATTAAATTTATCGACCCTAAACTTTCCATTTTCCTCCATTGCTCCCACTCAAACCAGGAACCCTCTTTTCCTGCGAGTTACCTTTGACTATGATACTAGTTTCTTGAAAAACAGGATCGCGAAGAAATAAAATAAAACAAATGCGGAAATAAAACACAGAATATACACAATACAATAGAGACATAGATATACGTGGTTCACCCAGTGTGGGCTACATCCACCAGAGAAATTTCCAGGCCCTTCCTTTATTATTATCCAACAAATGAAGGGATACAACCTACATCACACCCGTTGTAACTTTCTCTTCTTTCTCTCACATTCTCCTCACTCATAATACAATATTTTCAATGATACAAAGTCGTAATACATTTCCATCATAAAATAAGGTTGCTTTCTAGGGAAAAAAACCATACCATAACTTCTATCGTTAGATATGCGACCTTATAATGAACAGTCCAGATTTGCTATGAAATTACAATACACATTTATAAGGCAATTTTTCCTTAGGGGGCCTTCTTTCCCCCGAACCCCGCAGGGGGGGTATCCCCCCTGCACTCCCACTCGTGGAGGAGTGTACATTATTTCGGGGTGTAAAGTATTTATGGGGTATAAACACGGATGAAAAAAAAGACCTCTGAATCAACAAGAAAATCAGGCTCCACAACCAACATGTACGTGTTTAACCTATTTGGAGGAGCAATCAGTTGGATGAGAAAAAGAAAGTTTGTAGTGTCACTCTAAACTACAAAAGATGAATACATGGTATCCACTCATACAAGCAAGGACGCAATATGGTTATAGAGATTGTGTTCAGGTATTGGGTTGGTACAACAAGCAATGAGATTAGATTATGATAGTCAGAGTGCAATCTTCCTGGAAAAGAACCCTTCTTATCATTCGAAGAAAAAACATACATATTTTCAGTATCACTTTGTGAGAGACATGGTTGAAGAAAAGGATGTGTTGTTGGAAAAGGTTGACACTTTGAAGAATGTTGCAGATTCATTGACAAAGTTTGTGAGCACAAAGAAGTTCTCCTGGTGTAGAGTAACAATGGGCATGGCTTGCCTATATTTTTGAATATGTAATACTGTGAACCCATGTGTGCAAAGAAAGAAACAAGTGGGAGAATGTTGGGTATGCATTATATTATTTGCATGTGTGTGTGTGTGGGTGCGTCAGATTTGCCAACTACATCTGATGATCCCAACTTCCTTTTCCTTTTGTGTTGTGTGTGCCAGGTGATTTCTTGGGGGGGTCCTAGGGGGGAAAGGATCCCCCCCCATAGTTATGCATAGAGTTCGTCTTTGGGATATATCTCGGATCCTTCGGGGTTCAGGGCAACGCCTTGTAATTTATTTTTTGGCGGTTTTTGCTATTTTAGCAGATATTTCCATTTTTAGCAGTTTTAAAATTAATATTCGATTAATGGATTAGGTTTTTGGTAGATACAAAATACTTAAAATATTGTATATATTGTATTGTGAATGATTAAATTAATACAATGAAGAGTTGAAAGGTGCGACATCAAGGAAGGTTGGTTTTCTCCCGAGTAAGGGTTTCCAGCATAAATCTTTGTGTACTATGTGTATGAGTCATTGATTAATTTATGTTTTTCTTAAGAATTTGTAGGAATTTCTTTACTTCACATGTTTAAAACGTACACGAAACCCTATAATTATTCCCTAAAGAAATATTTTAGGCATTCAGGGCCAATAATATCACCTTAAAAATGGGTCTCGGGGCCATAGACATCGTCAGGGGAGGAAATGGGGACCTTATAACCTAAAGGAAGATTTGATCCATTCAAGACCAATAAGTGTGCCCTAAAAAAGTACACATGGACTCTTAAGGGTATCCTTGGTTTGTGTTTGGGGATGTCCCAATAGGTAGATTTTAGTAGCATGTATGTGTCCTAGAGCCCTAGAAATGATCTAGAGAATAATGACATGGCTTAATTCCTAAAGATATCTTTGAGGCATCCAGAGCAATGAAAAAATCTTGAAGCACTAGACATGACATATAAAGGGTATCCTTTCCATCCAAGAAAGGATTTTAGTTCCCTCCCAATGTTTTGATCATTATGTATGGGTGTTGGGGCCTTCATTTTGGAAATTTCATGATTTTGGTAAAGCACTACGGGATGGATGGATTCTTAAAGGTAATGGAAACATTCAAAAGCATTGACGGCCAAATGGAAGTCTAAAAGCAATGGAAAAGGTCAAAAGAATTGTGTTCTAGTTGGAAGACAACGAAAGAGACAATACCATGGGTGGAAGAAGGAATCCAATAAGAAATAAAGAGTGGATTTGATTTAGTCAAGCATCTTTATCAAATACACGAACAGTATAAATAAGAAGGAAATGTAATGGGAAAAAGGTTAATGTGTTACTAGGTTAATGAGAAAGTGAGATAATGAAAAGATTTATGTTGTTGCTATCGACATTATCATTGTCTAGGGTGGGATTGAGTTAATATAGTCATGTCTAAATATTGTAATGGTCCTCGCTGGTATTATTGTAAATTCACATCTAGCTTTTGAGTCTGTAATGGGTTATGAAGGATTATATCTTATTGCGAAGGGGATGTATTGGGGATCCATGTTGTATGCACGTTTTGATAATAATGTTGCTAATATAATGAAGTGATTCAGGGCCTTAAAATTTATTTTATTCTTATCTGTTATGGTGCTAATGGATCTGTGCTTCTACTGTATAACTACTTTCTTTTATATAGTTAGTATTTGATTACTATTACCATTTAACTTTAAAGGTTAATATATGGATATGAGTAGTGTAGATATATATCTAATGTTGCATTATCTATAACTCCCTTCATCACACAAGTATCCTCTATGCTTTGGGTGAGTTGTAGAAGGTTGAATATGCCAACGTTCTTAGACTACAATGGTGCTTTTTGTTGGTAACCACCGAGAACCCTAGTCTCAATTTTATGCCAACAATGGGTCTTAACACCTTGATATTGTTGAAGTAAACCCAATCCTTAGACAAAGTACAAATATTATAGGGATTTGGGTCCAAACATGATTCCTCAAACCACCACACCCAAACTCTTCAGGTGTTAGGTAGCTTCTAGGGATTGTCATCACCCAGTCTAGCACTTTTGCAAATCCTTCATAGGATGCAAGACAAGCGTAACATATGGAAGTACTTTCCATTGTTACCTTAGCAATTACTTCCCTTTTTTTAGTGAGGGATCGAAATCCAACACAAGGGAGGATTCCTTAGCAACCTTAAGGAATTCTATAGCAAGAATGATAAATTCTATGGCATCCTATCTTGGTTACTCAATTAGACCACCAACTAGTTCAAGGTTCAAAGTAAGAACAAGGTGGTTAAAGAAAGAAATTCCAAATTTTTTGAATGAGGTGTTCAAGACAACAATTTATATCGATCGAGTCAAATGAATTAAGTAAAATCCTAGAAACACTACAATTGAAAAGAAAATCTACGATTGTCATAAGAATTGTAATAAAATATGATTACTTCAGCTAAAATACAAGTTATGATATAAAAAATAAAACAATCCTAAAACTAACAAGAATGCATTAAAAGAGAGATATAATCCAAACTAAGACTAACACATTAAATAAGAAATGCTTGATAAATCATAAATAAAATGAAACAACTTCGAAATATGCAAGATATCAAGCCCGAGTTGGATGAAAACAACAACAATGATGCAATACATGATGTTAAGTAATATTCCAAAGTGAATAATGTTATAAACCATATATGTTAGGTTATTAATGACTAAGAAATTAATATGCATTGAAATAAAACCTAAATATACCATAACACATCAAAGAAGGAA
>ML794689.1:193842-210860 GCA_009831015.1 Picea engelmannii
CAACCTTCGTATACATCCACCTTGAAACCTATGGTTGCAAAGAATATATCCTTCATATTATGATATTTAAAGTGAATGTGTTAGTAGGCAGTGACCTATTGATAGCTTGGCAGTGCAACACACAACTATCATGCCAACTTCCAGACAATGGCAATGTCTGGACGCCATACATTAGCAATGTTTGAGGAGGTGACAACTTAAGAGAAACAACTATGTAACTCTGAAAAAACCAAAAAAACCAAAAAAACAATAATTTTATTTTGTGTTATTATATCCTAACAACTAATGTTAAAAAAATAATATTATAGAATCAATAACATTAATTGACCTTATGCTCGATATATTAAATATTTCCATATATTCTAAACTCGAATATTAGGAAAGTTGTAATGCAAAAACTATAAATCATTTACAATAGTCCATGTTGCCTTTAGGAAGGGACTAATAAAAGAGTGAGATAGTTATCAATGAACCATTGTATATTCTTAACTTCATAAATGGTATATGTCAATTGAATTATTAACTCATATAGCCTATGATCATCCTCAAATATATTTACATAGTTTCTCTTAATCTCTAACTCGTCGACACTCTATTTTTCCATCTTGATCCTCCCAAACTTCCAAATATTTTTTTTATGTTAGAATGTTCTAATTTTCTCAACTCTTAGACACTATTTTTCCAACTCGGGCCTCTCAAAATCCCAAATAATATCTATTTTGATATAATCTAATGTTCTATTTTTCCCAAGAGTATAGTAATTATTTTAGACATCTTTTACCACAACACCCTCGAATTCCATAAAGTTGTCTATAGCATAATAGTGTGCATCTAGTTTTGTACTCCACACATAACAAATGGCATCACAAAAAGTTAGTCTCACTTTATGTATTGATTCCCCTTACAATGGAATATTTATAAGTAATATGATGATTATGTCATAATAATCATATTCAATGTAATTATTAGTTACAATTTAACATCCAACCTCTTGCATTCGCTATGACCCTACAAGGATCCTCATCTCCCCTTTCACATCACCTCATTATCCTCTCCCCTTCTACGCTCACGTCGACATTATCTATATTATATAATTTCCCTTGGCTTCTAATCCTCTACCATCCAGACGATCCACTATACAAATAATCTTTACGAGAACTCATAATGCATACTCATTCATGAGCATTACTTTGTCATTTCTTCCTCTCTATATTTACCAATTAAGCTTTAGGGAGTTGCCACAAAAGATGCAATGTATGCAATTATTCAAGTAATAATTAACCTTTGGGGAGTTCCCACAAAAGATGTAATGTATGCAACTATTCAAGTAATAGTCACTGGAACTCTCCATAATAGTATGCATGGTTGAATCAACCTTAATCATGTTGATGAGAAAAATAATATTCATTATCCTTTAACCAATCAACTATCTCTTTTTTGGATGGACATAATAACTTATATTTGTCTCCCCATCAATCAATCTGTCTCACTTTCTTTGGTGCTCAACATCTTCTAATGGCCTTTGTCATCTCGGGACCAACTGTTATCCTTTTTTTTTGAAATAATATGCCCCAAGTCGTGAATCTTCTTTTGATCAAATATGCACTTACTTAGGATAGCAAGAAATTTATGCTCTCTTAAAACGTGCAACACAATTCTCAAATGTTTCTCATGCTCAACTTTTGACTTAGAGCAGACAAGTATATCATATGAGAGAACAATCACAAACTTGTCTAGGTACTCCCTGAACACTCCATTCAATAGGAACATGAAAACAAATGGGGCATTTGATAGTCCAAATTGTACCACCATGAATTCATAATGCCCATATATTGTCTTGAATGTTGTTTTGTTGATGTCTTATTTTGTTGATGTTGGTTTTGATTGGCTAGAAACATCGTTTATGGCCTCAAAATCTTCCTGCAATGTTAACAACCATTAAATTGGAACTGTCGATCTCCAATCACATGGAATTTGAGTTGTTCTCCTTTGGGAGATTGATGTTATCCACATTCTCCATCGGCCACTTCTGGGATGATGTGGCAAATGTTGATGTGACGTGATCTATGTATGTTGACGTGGCATGGCACATCATCCTAAGGTGTCAATTTGTTTTTTGTGGAACGACATGTGGATGTTGAGTTTTCATGACACACCCTCACCCTCTTTTCTCCATCGACATTCGACCGATTTTCATGGATGACTTGAATACCACTGAATTTCTGACGCCCAACCATCATCTCATCAACCATCGACGATTTCTCTTGCCCGTTCGAAACACTTCGTTGAGTTTGATCGGCTCCCTACCATCTACCCATCAATCATCGACTATTTTCGTTGGCTAACTCCAACACTTGGGAAAAAATTGATTAAACTGTCCTCCTACAGAATATTATTCACATTCTCTACATGTATATGGTAAAATATCTAGCAAGAGCCAAAAAATTTATAACCACAGAAAAAGTCGAGGGCGGTATTATAGCCGAGCCAAACAACAATTAAAGAACCTATGCAGTAAAACCAATTGAGTTAAGCCAAGTTTTACCCGAGTAATGGAATCGATGTGACCGGAGACTTTTTTTTATAAAATAGAATAATAGAATTCAAAAGTTCTCTTTTGTTTGATATTGGTTGTAAATACAACATGATTCACGAAGGAATTACTCCTACAAAGTATACGAGTAAATTATATAAACATCATTGGTCGGTCGAGTAGATCAGCCGTCTACTTCGATAATGTACATACATTGATATACTTATCACAAACTTGGATAATGTACTTTGTTCGTTAGACTATAGTTTTACATTTATTGAAAATGTTCATGATTAGGCTTTTAATTGTAGATAGGTTTTTAATGAAGATGTTTTAATATGTTAAATAATTTTCATAATCACAACCAATCAAAAGTTATCATTTCAATATTAAGAGTAAGTATTCCAATTAACTAGGTATGGTGTCACTATTTCAATCATTGTGAGTACTTAACCTTGGGTTTCCTTAATTGGGACAGATGTTAATTGGGGTTTAAGTTGCCAGTGGACTTAGCTGTCATTGTCCAGGTAGGTTAGGTAGGTTACTGTAGAGACCCACAAAATGAAAATCATTAACAACAACAAACCCTAATTGTTCAATAACAATAACTAACTTTACTTTTTCTTAATTGGGACAGATGTTAATTGGGGTTTAAATTGCCAGTGGACTTAGCTGTCATTGTCCAGGTAGGTTACTGTAGAGACCCACAAAATGGAAATCATTAACAACAAACCCTAATTGTTCAATAACAATAACTAACTTTACTTTTTCAATAAATAGAGAGCGAGGAAAACCTTAAAACCTGAGAACAAGAAAAGAATTAAAATCATTTTATTCTTTTTATTTACTCAAAACTCATTTTAATTATCAAGGAATTACTCCATTTTAATTCATGAAAGAATTACTCTTATATTTTATTCTTTTTATTTAATCAAAACTCATTAAAAACCTCTTTTGGTGTTGCACATTTTCAATTATAATTACGTAGAAAGACGTACACCTATTGACAATGGGCAGATTTAATAGGGGTTTAGTGCTTAATAAGTTTTCTATGGACAGGATTAAATATGGCTGAAATATTCTTAGGAGTCACACAAAATGAATGGCTGTGATTTCAATCATTAACTTCCTAGCTATTATAAAGACATCAGTTTATGTGTTTACTTTTTTACATTTACCTAATCATATTTAAAAATTACTTTGATAGCTAACAGAAATTAAAATATTAACACCAGATAAATGTTAATAGATAATAAAATTTAATATATTTTTTTAAAGATTCATTTCATCTTCTCACCCTTTCGGGCGTTCACCAGCAGCTATTTTACTGCTGTGCCAGTTGTAAAACACTACAACAATATTTACAACAATGCACAACAGATTTGATCTAAATTACTCCTTTTTACTGTTATATAGCCTATCAGTAATATCACTAGAAAAGTTCTCAGCATTATCACAACCAAGCGATCTTGCTTTTTCAATTGCGCTGATTAACACCGCCTCCTTTGTAAATTTCACAGCTTTGTATGTTGCCAAATCTGCAACCCGCATTAGCCTCTCAGCTTCGGCACGTTTCCCTGCAGCATATTTCCTTGCAGAGCGTGCAGATCTTACAGCTTCCCTTACAGAGCGTTCAGCTCTTTTAGCTTCCAGTTCTAGTGCAGCAGGTTTTCTTGCAGAGCGTGCAACTCTTATAGCTTCTCTTGCAGAGCGTGGAGCTCTTGTAGATTCCAGATCAACTTTTAGATCTGCCGCAGCCTCAGCCTCTTCATCTGAATTATCAGCAACTGCACAAGCATAGAAATAAGCATGACTGATAAATAAGAACAGTCTCATTTGCTAGTATTTCAATAGAGAGAAATGTCTACCAAACAATTACAAATACAATTGTAAATTTAACGTCAACAGAATTTGTGATTCGTGATTTTGTGGGGATTTTGGCTCGCAGGAAATCCCCACTCTCTGAATTACTTACTATTTGACGTTCCAACTTCGCAGTGTCGCATAACAGGAAGTTGCCCATTGAAAAAGTTCCCACTTTTACGTATATTGGATGACCCCATTGTAAAGTAGTTTCCTCTATGCTTCTTTCCGCGCTTGGATGGAGATATCTTTACAGAGGTGAACGTTTGTTAGTGTATACAAAAATTTTACCTCAGTATTCAGCTTCGAAGTTTTACCCGGCATTGAGTCTTTGTTAACAAAAATATGTTATAATTTCAAAGATATAGTGAATATATAGAAGTAGAATATGATTTAGTAGTTAAAAAAACCTTTTTTTTATTATTAAAATCCACCTAAATCAATTTAACTTGTCGACCATGTCTCAAGTGACAACAAAACCCTAAGAGAAAACATGTTCCCTGTCACACAAAAAGACCCTATACGGCTCTATGTGTGAACCTTAATAATTTATATATGAACAATCATTCCCCTAATTCAAAGTTGGGCACACATAAAACCCTAAGTCTCAAGTGACAACAAAACCCAACTCTTTAAGAGAAAACATGTTCCCTGTCACACAAAAAGACCCTATACGGCTCTATGTGTGAACCTTAATAATTTATATATGAACAATCATTCCCCTAATTCAAAGTTGGGCACACATAAAACCCTAATCATGTATATGAATGGGGGTGATAGTTCCACATTTTATATATATATATATATGTAAAATGTGGGGCTATCACCCCATTCATATATATCTGAGTTGGGTGACATCCGGACCTTTAAGAAAAGTTGAGCACACGTAAAACCCTAATCATGTATATGAATTGGGTGATAGTCCCACATTCTATATATATATATAGAATATGAGTTGGGTGGCATCCCGACCTTTAAGACCAAGCTTGGGGTATCAACCTAGGATATCAAAGCAATCAACTACTTAGCTAGCTTATCAATGTTCTTGTCATTTTCTTTTTATATCTAATATGTATTAAAAACATTAAAAATAGTTAATGACTTAATCAAATACAATAAAAATGACCAAAAGATAATGAAATAGGTCTTGGAAGTGCCTAATCATTTTTTTTTAATTTACATTTTGCATAGGCATGTAGCATTTCAATGAAAATTAAAAGAGAATCCCTCCTTTAAGAATTCAAAAAATGCATTACCATCTTCCAACATGTCTTAAAATCCTTGTAAGATTTTATCGAAAAATATTACAATTCTTTAAGTATCATCACAATTTTCACTAAAACAATAAACATAAGTGTTTAGAAACCACGAAGTATGTAGAAGGCCTACATCATCACCTATGTGCAATAAATGAAAACTAAAACACTTTTTAAAACTAGGTTGATGCCATTATTTTAGAATCCAAAAACTAGGAGATTGATTTCATTGAGAACTATGTCATCCTTGGCTTCCTTCACCAACCATGTGTCGATAGCTAACTAGATGCCTTCTTTTGAAAGTGAATTTCCCTTGGAATTGAGCTCTTTCTTACACGAAGAAAAGAGATTGAGTTAAAAATCATTGTCATTATTTTCAATTCTTCAAAAATAGGTTCCATAACCAAGTTCCCAATCCTAAAAGTCCCATTCATCCAATTTATTACTACTAATTAATCCCAAAAGGCCTGAATCTTGTGAAGACCGCTTTTTGTGGGAAATTTTAATTTGAATTCCAATGTTAAATGTTCCCTATAATTGTTGGTAGTATCTCCCATGCTAGTGTTGAAGCTCATAGTGTGAAATTCATTTGGGAATACAATGTTTCCTACCCGAAACCGAGAGGGAATGTCTTATCAAAAGGATGATGAACCAAGAACCTAAAGGTTCACTACAACAAAATAGGTCATTAGCACCAAATAGTAGTGCATTGTTTTCAAGTTGGAGCATTTTCTCAACATGAAAGTTGACATTAAACTACTTTTCATATTTCATGCTAGGTTTAGCATCGAGCTTAGTGCCTACTATCTATAAATTAAAAGTTATGGAAATCAAAAATAAAAATTTGTAACGGATGCTTACACAAAGTTGATGGTAACAAAAGTGGCAATGGGTTGCATAAGAATACACACATAGGAACAAACACACATCTTAGAAACACGCGTGCATTCCTAATCCTATAGCCTCGTTGTTCCTGAAACTTCCATGCACGCTTGCCAACTCATATTTTTCAATAAATCACGTGCGTTCTTGAGAAGGAGCGTGCACATGCTTTAGAACACACATTCAATCCTAACAAAGAGAATGCACATGATTTAAAGCTTGCATGTGTTCCTAAGTAGGAGTCTGCATACATTTGTAAGAAGGAGTGTGGACACTTTATAAAATGCACGTGCATTCCTGTTAGAATGTCTAGGGATCTAAGATCCATACCTAGTGCTCAAAAATGTTAATTTTACTTATATACCTAATTAGATGGAAAGTATTCCCTTGAGACGTCATTTCTTATGGTTCAAAGTGTCATTCTTGGCCCCGAAGCCTAGAAGCTTCCTTTAGGGCCTAGATATTGGATTTTATCCCCTAACCATATAAGGTCCAAAGACTCGTACTTAATGTTAGAAAACTCATAATGCTGATTATCCCCATCCAGAGACCAAGAAGACCCTCAAAAGGTCCATTGTGGTGGTTCAACATGTTGTTTTTAGCCTAACTCTTCGGTTTTTCCCCTAAGAATATGCAAGGTATAGAGCCTCATACTTAATGTTAAAACTATCATAACGTTGATGATCCCCATCCATACACCAAGGATTCCCTGGAGAGGTCCTTTGTGGTGGTTCAACATGTCATTGTTTAGCCATGATACCTCAAGCTTCCTTAACAATAAGGCCTAGGATTCCTCTCTCAATCATGTCCAAAACACAAGACTTATACCCAGTGCTTGAAATCTCCTAATGATTCCCACATCCCCACTTGAAGGACAAATATCCCCTCAAGAGGTCACATACAATGGTTTTAGGTGTAATTCAACACCCATGAGCCATAGAAGTTGCATAAAACCTCGATAGGTTGGATGTGGTGGTTTTAGGCATCATGTTTTTCTGTAGATGTGTAGAATATGTATACATTGGTTAATGCTTAGGATCCCACCCTCAACCATATCAATACCTTGAGACCCATAATTAATGTTAAAAGCATTGTGAGGGCACTAACATCCTTTCTTAAAGGCCAAGGATACCCTCCAAATATAATGTGTGGTTCTTCAAGTCATTATTCATGGCTCTAGATGCCTCAAGTATTTATTTAGGACCTAAGGCATGGCCTTCTTCCATAGATTGTGTCCAAGGACCGGTTACACATACTTACTACTAAAAACTACCTAGTGGCATTGACAACCCAACTTATAGGCCAAGGATACCTTTAGGAGGTCATGTGTGGTTGTTTAAAGAATTATTCTTGGCCCTAGATGGGTAAAATATTTCTTTAGGGCCTAAGGTTCATGTTTCCTCCCCTGACCATGTTCAAGGCCGCAATACCCATACCTAGTGTTAAACATTGCTAATGGTACCTATATACCTAGTTAGAGGTAAAGGATTCCTTTGAGAGTTTATTTGTGGTGGTTCAAGGTGTCATTCTTGGCCCTAGAATCATAGAAGATTCCTTCATGGCTTAAATATTTGGTTTGTTCTTGTGACCATATCCAGGGCCTAGAGACTCATACTTAAAGTTCAAAAACTCATAATGTTGACTATCCCCATTTGGAGACTGAGGCTATACTAAAAAGGTCCTTTTTGGTGGTTCAACATGTCATTGTTGGCCCTATATACCTAGAAGTATCCCTTATGACCTAAGGCTTGGGTATCCCCTCTTTATCATGCCCAAGTACCCTATACCCATACCCAGTGCTCAAAATCCAATATTCACACTTCAACACCAAATCTCTCCTTGAGAGGTAATCTATGGGGGTTTGAGGTGTCAATCAACCTTGAGCCCTTTTATCCGCTCTCACCTAGAGGTAACTAGAGGAGATCATTCTCCATGATCATCCACATTGAAGACAATGGTCCTAGAGATGATGATCAACATTCTCCATAGACAACAACCCCTCAAATTCCTCCCCCTCATCATTTCTCAGCTCATTCACATGATCAACATGCTTTTTCCGATGACAGTGGTCCAACACACATGAGGCACATTAGTCATTGTTTCATATAAAGTGTTATATTTAATTCATTAGGAATTTAGGTGAGGATAATGGGTTGAAGTTAGATAATGGATCATGATGCTTGGAAGTAATGCTTCTTTCCTTGTTTCACTTTGGTGGCCATCATATGTGTCCTAGTCCAATGTTATCACTCTTAAGGAATAGGGGTACTACTGGGAGGCCTTGATAGGGGTAACGCACCATTCCCTTCTATATTTTACACATTCCATCTATTTTCCTTCAATTCACCCATATTTTGAAAATGTCTATTACATGTACACCAAAAAGGTTTGTGCCTTCATCCTTCTATGAGAATAAGGGAATAGAATGATCGAGGTAGTTGTAGCTGGTAAGAAAGAATGTTAAGAGAATTTTACGAACTCAAAATGTAAAAGAAAAATGGGATGACAAATGACAAATCAAAATAAAAAAGTTAGTTTGAGCTCTACCCCCTCAGTATGAGGTGATCACCCAAGTTCTAATGCACATAAGGAATACAAAATTAACATAACATAATGAATCCCAATAAAAACATAATAAATAAAGAAACCTGAAAATGGGTCTCGCAAATAAATAAATGAATAATTAAAAGGAAATAAAGGGGTTCATAATACACACACTGTCAACTAAAGGGTAACTCAACCACCAAGCGCTCCCTCTATAAAGGCACTCATGGACATGAACCCACATGTGGCCTTGCATGTCAATGACACCATGACCATGAAATAAACCCCATACAATTTCATTCACTTAAAATTACAATTTGAAGGGTTTCTTACGAACTAGTCCTGTACTTGGGTACTGAAACACATAATAAGGTCTTGTGATGGTCCTCCCATAGCTAAACTTGGAAAATTGCAAAAGGTTTTAAGTTAGTGTGAACTTTGGAAAAGATACTTAACGTGAATTTCTTACTTCGTTGTTGTATTAGATTATGGCCTAGTTTATATGATTCTAATGAATCTTGTATGCTGTAATGGTTTGTCTTACTTGATTCTATGAGCATTTTTTATTGATGATGCATCGCTGGTATTCTCCTTTCGAGGATGTTTCATGATGACATTATGCACTTTTTGGAGGAAGTTGCACCTTTGATCATGAGTGTCAGGATCCTTGATGACTAGTCCTTCCTTCATACAAATTACAACACCTCCTGGACCTTGTACGTTGTACAAATTATCTTGGACATTGCACATTTATCCAAATGTGCCACCAGATAGTAGGAATCTTGTAGCTTGGACATTACACCCCCTAAGAACATTAGGCTTTTGATGGATGTTGTTACACTTGTTGAGGATGGTATACCCCTTTGGAGGGATGACAGATCCTTTCTCATGCATTATGTTGGAATTTTCACCTTGGACATTGCACATTTGGAGGGTGATATGATTCTTGGATTGATGTTACTTTGCATTGAGCCAACCTAGCATGTGGGTGATGAGTTGGCACTTGGTTGATGATGAGGTGTGTCCCTATTGATGATGGGAGGTGACTTTTTATGATGATTTTCACCTTTTGGGGATCGATGTGACCTTTCGATATACTTTAACCCTTGAAGAAATGACTTCAACCCTTTATTTTCCTCTACACTCACACGCGTTGGATTTTGAGGGGAAATTTTCATGTTTTAACATTGTATTTTTATTTTGAGGTTATTTTGGGGGTTGGATTGAGACCTATCCACCTTATATCATGGATTTTTATTATTTATGGGCTCTTAGAGAGATGGAATTCTAGGTTTGCCTCATATTTATATATAATGGTTTCCTCATTTGTAAATCATAACGCATTTTGTGGAGAACTACTACACTTGTATCTTATATTTCTTTCTCATCATGGAGTACTTGTGTGCAATTTGTTAGAGATGATATAGTGTATGATTTTCAAGTTTCTTTTGGACAATTTCATGTTAGTGTTTCTTTCATGCTCAACAATTTAACTAGTAAGTGTTCTTTTCAAGTCATTGGTGCTTCATTATTGGTGTATTAAGTAAATTGTTTTATCAAAGTGGTGATAATTGCATGATACCTTGTATTCTCTTGAAAAAACCCTTGTTTTGAAACCTTGGGGAGGTTTGTAGTGGAATACCTCCCCTTTTATTATTTACTTTGAGCTTGTTGAAGGACAAAAGGGTAATTCTAGGTTTTGTAGTTGACTACCATAGGGTTATTCTTGTAGGTTAAATTTCTAGGGTTTGTAGTGGACTAATTTAGAGTTTTGACCAAAATCCATTTATATATCTTGTGAAAGGTTCTTAGAAGACATGGGATAGTCTCTTAGGACCTGTAATGGACTAACTTAAGTTTTTTTCCTAAAGAATCAATACCTATGGTTTGTAGTGGACTACCTGAAAGTTTGATCCGTGAGTCTCTATTTTCATTTTTGCTTCATAGAAGTTGCATATTTGAATCCATATGCCCAAGGAAGCTATAGGAAACTTGACCCAGATTTTATGAGCTGAACAGAATGAATACAAATAACACAAAATAACAGAGATACAATAAAACTGGTTTTCTATTCAATAAGGAAATAAGTTGAAACTGTAAAATGCAGCGGAAAACGAGTTTGTTGGAATGGTGGCAGTTGCGCTCATTCGCAAGAAGATGGTTACAATGAGGCTCTGAAGGCTGTTTACAATAAACAAGAATGTCAAAAACCCTATACATCCAAAATCCTAACCCTAGGAGATGAAGCGCCAAAAGTCATGTGGGCCCCGTTTGGGTAAGTTAGTACATCAACTTCCTGGGGTCGTAACTTTTGCATAAGATCTCTCTTTTAGGTGCACGATAGCCCGTTGTATAGGTCTATCCGAGAAGAAAAAATTTCATCTGGCCCATGTTAGCGCTTCAAATAGTCACCTGGGCCCCAAATCCCAAAAAACATCGTTTAGGGCCTTAAAACAACCCCGAAAGTTTGGAACCCGAAAAACTGTCGAAAAACTACCAAGGTGGAAAATTGTTTTTCGAGCCAGTGGAATATGTGGGTGGCCACTAATATCCACTTGGATCAATCCTCCCTCCTTAGTAAGAAATGGTCTCCATTGCGTTGATTTCCCCCATCAAATGAGGAAATTTCCGTTGAATTTGGCCTCGTGTGAGCCACTTGCCTTGGTGCAAGAGTTTCCCTTCTTTGACAACTCAATAAAGTTGGATACTTTGTTGTCGAGTTCCCCTAATATGTGTCTCCACAATCCGATCACTGGATTCTTGTTGCATGCAGTCAGGGTTGAGATTTGTTGGTTTCAACTGCTCTCCTATCTCTTAGGTGTCCAATAATGGTGGAAAATATGGCCGAAGGAGAGCCACGTTGAAGACTAGATGCAGACCAATGAAGGGGGGAATATTGAGCTCAAAAGAATTGTCACCCATAGCCTTGGTGATGGTGTACAACCCATAACGGAGTGGTCGAAGCTTCCGATGGGGCCCTGTAAGGCATTCTTTTTGCAAATGCAACCAAACTTTGTCGCCCACCTGAAACTTATGTGGCACCTGACGTTGATCATGGCGTTGTTTGTACTTGGCATTAGACTTCTGTAGAATACCTTGAACCTGTTGGAGGATGTGTTGGATCCTCTCAATGAACCAGGTGGCTTTGTCATCTTGTGGTGGATCAGGGGATGAGTCAACCGAGGTGGTTTCCAGGGGTAGTGTAACATCCATGGGGCCCAATGGTTTGAATCCCAACCCCACCTGAAAGGGGTTGTGTCTAATTGAGCTATGCAAGGCTCAGTTGTAGCTATATTGGACATAGGGACGACTCTCATCCCATGTGAGGGGGTGTTTTGAATTGTGCATGCACAGGATATGTATGACCATCTGATTGACGACCTCAGTTTGGCCATCTGTCTAGGGGTGGAGGGCAGTGTATTTGGTGAGCTTCGTATCCAATAGTGACTAGAGGCGTAACTAGAATGAGTTGAGGAACTGACTGTCACGAGATAATGGTTTTTGGGATCCCACAATGTACCCATACTCATTCAAAAAATACCTTGGAAATGGCTTTTGCTGTGATGTTCTTCTTGCAGGTGGTTAGAATCGCCATCTTGGAAAAACAATCAACAACCAAAAAAACACATTCATTTCCCCTCTTTGTGGACGTGAGGCCTGACATGTAGTCCATTGATATGGATTCCCATGGCCTGTTAGGAGTAGGAAGAGGGGTGTACATGCCCTGTTTCGTAGTGGTTGGTTTGGCAATAGTGCATGAGGTGCAGGACCTGATATACTTGTCAACATCCTATCAAAGTTTCAGCCAGTAGAAATGTTTATGAAACACTGACACTGTGTTTTTTATGCCAAAGTGTCATGCCACCCTACTGTAGTGAGCGTCCCAAATCCATTTTGCATGCTCACTTGATGGAGCACAGAGATGGCCCAGACATCACAAAAACCTGTCCTGAAGATGTAAATTAGCGACCACTGAGTTGGCGCCCAACATTTGGTAGGTGGTGGAGAAGTTAGGGTCTTTCTCGTAGAGGTGGGGCCATTCAGAGGTCTCGCGACTGCAAGAGTCTAGCACTGTGGTGAGTGTCACAACTGGAGGACGGCTGAGGCAGTCAACAACTTGGTTTGTACTTCATGTTTTATACTTGATGTTGAGGTGGAACTGTTGACCACTTCTGATGGCGGTCATTCTAAAATTTTCCTTGTGATCAGTTGGGATGATTGTCTCCTTCCAAAGAATGTAATTTCTCCACTGGCGGTAGGCTTGCACAATGGAGTACATTTATTTGTCGTAAGTAGGGTAATTACGGACAACATATAATAGTGTCTCACTATGATATGCCACGGGGTAGTCGTGTTGAGTGAGAACGACACCCACAACATAATCTGAAGCATCTGTCTTGATCTCAAAGGGATGTTGCAGGTCTGGTAATGAAAGTATCGAGGATGGGCACAAACACTTCTTCAAGTCATCGAAGGCTTGTTGTTGGGACAGTACCCACACAATTTTTTCCTTACTGCCACCCCTGGTTATCTAGATGAGGGCACATGCGATATGAGATAATCCCAGCACGAACCTGCGATAGAAATTGGCAAGGCCCAAGAAGCTCTGAAGTTCAGTGAGTTTGGTTAGGGCTGGCTAGTCACAAATGACCTAGATCTTGGCTGGATCCACAAGCACACCATCCTGATCAACAATGTATATTAAGTAATGGACCCTATCCATGACAAAGGATAATTTTTCCAAGTTTGCATATAGTTTGTGTTGTCGCAAGGTGTGAAGAACCTGCTGAATATGCTGCAAGTGTTCCTCCCAAGTCTTGTTGTATATGAGGAAGTCATCCAAATACACCACTACAAATGTATTGGTGAAAGGTCATAGGATATCATCCATCATTCGCATAAAAGTTGTTGGATCATTTGTCAAAACAAAGGGCATGACTAGCCATTCAAAAAGACCTTCTTTTGACTTGAAGGTAGTCTTCCATACATTTGTTTGTTCTATTGGGACCTGGTGATAACCAGACATTAGATCAATCTTACTAAAGTATTTGGCCCCCGTGAGTTGATCAAGGAGTTCGTGGATTCGGGGAATCAGGTACCAATTTCAGACTATGATTTTATTCAAGGCCTGGTCATCAATGCAGAGTCGCCAGTTCCCATCTTTCTTCT
Organism: Picea engelmannii; assembly: GCA_009831015.1. NCBI lineage: Eukaryota > Viridiplantae > Streptophyta > Pinopsida > Pinales > Pinaceae > Picea > Picea engelmannii. The sequence goes on from ML794689.1 coordinate 208,090, forward strand.
ACACCAACATGATTGGGCTCCCACAAGGTGATGATCTGGGACAGATGTGCCCCTTGTGGAGAATTTCTTGGATCTTCCTCTTCATCTCCTCATTTTCTAACAAAGAGTGGCAGTAGACTGACCCATTGGGTAATGGTGCATCTAGGGTTAGATCGATGGGATGCTTGACCTGACAGTGTAGAGGTACCCCAGTAGGAGAGGAGAAGATATCTGAGTATTCTTCCACGACCTTATCCACTTTCTTCTAATGTGTGGAGAGATCGTCTGCGGAGGCCTTAGATGTGGTTGTGATCTTTCTCTCACTTTGAGAGAGAATCACGAAGAAGAAAAATTCCCCGTTCTGATAGATGACCTTCCTGCATTACTTGGCAGAGATCAAGGAAATAGAACTAGGAGGGAATGCCTTGGGTATCCTGTACAATTTCCTGTTCAACGTAATAATAACACTATGAGGCCTAGACTCATATACATCGTGATGTTTCCATAAATAAGGTTGTCCCAAAAGAACATTACAAACTTCGAGAGGAGAAACATCACACAATACCTCATCTTTGAAGGGCTTTATGTCGTACAAAAGTTGGCACTGTTGGCTGACGCGAAGATCGCTTCCTTGGTGGATCCATCCAATGGTATACGGTTGTAGGTGTGGCATTTTAGACAGGGCTAGACGCTTGATGAGCTCTGCTAAGATGAGGTTCTTCTAGCTGCCGCTATCAACAATGAAGTGTAGCAGGGTGTCTTTTACTCACATACATGAATGGAAGAGGAGCTCTCCTTTTTCTGGCTCGTCTGGTTCACCGGGATGGAGCTTGGTGGTAGCAATGGTGGAAATAGGTTCCACGTCAATGATCCATCTTCCCCTTTCTGGTTCTAACTCAAAGTCAAAACCCGCATTTGATTCAGAGGACTTCACTTCGACCACCAATGACTTCTTTTAGCTGCAGTCAGCATTGTTATGCCAAGGGATCGTATGGAAGTCACACCACTTCCCAGTATCTTTCTTTGTCTTTCTGGTGTCCTTCTTTTCTTGCAGCTTGGAATGGTTGTCCTGATACTGTTCATATTTTCTTTGTCCTTTGTTTTGTGGGTTGGGTCAGCCCTTTCCTAGCTTTTCTTGTGAGGGGTTCTTAGGCCCAAATTGTCGCGTCTTTTTTTTGAACTTCTGCTCGATTTTGATGGCATATCGGTAGGCCACACCCAAGGATGAGATGTCCAGAAATTCCATTGCATATTGGATGTATCTATGCAGAGCACCGTGATACTTGAGCACCATATGCCGCTCTGAATCTTTGATACCCATCTTGTTGCGCAACGTATGGAAGATATTTATGAACTCTGGCACTGCTTGGTCTCTTTCTTGCCATAGTGTAGTCCATTTTGTATACAACTCGTAATAACTTCTGACAGGGTAGTATTGTTCCTTAATAACATCCCTGAAGGATTCCCAGGTGGCCGTGGCTATAAATAATGAGGGTTCCTCTGTTTCCTTTTGCTCATAGTAAGTTTCCCACCAATCTTTGACATGGGGAATGGATTTGGGGAGCGCAAAAGTAATCTTTTATCTATTTGAAAAGTTATGGACAGAAAAATACCCTTCTAGTAGATTCAACCACTTGTCTATCTCATTTGCATCTATCTGGACTTCAATTATAGGAATATCGAAGTTGATTTGTACCTTGAAGTGGGTGGTGCCTCCGCTCCAGGAAGATGTGTCACCTGTTGGTAGCCACAGAAGGATTTGCACGAAACTATCCATCATCTTGTTCCTATGTTGCGTGAACACTTCCTCAAGCAATATTTTGAAAGGATCTCATGTCCCATCGTATTTATTTTCTCCTGCCATGAGAGGTTTCTTGGGTGTGCGAGATATTTTTTCCTCAAGAAAAACAAGCTCAAGACCCAATTCTTTGTACCCCGACCTTGTTCAGGATGTGCATTAAGACGACAAGGAGAAAACCTCTCTGATACCATTGATCTATATTTTATGAGGAAAACGAAAGGAACATAGATTATTAAAATATTATTAACACAAAATAACAGAGATACAGTAAAACTAGTTTTCTATTCAATAAGGAAATAAGATGAAACTGTAAAATGCAGCGGAAAACAAGCTTGCTAGAAAGGTGGCGGCTTATCTCTGAGAAGAGATGTGATGGCTGCACTCATGCGCAAGAAGATGGTTACAATGAGGTTCTGAAGGCCTTTTAGAATAAACAATAATATCAAAAACCCTAGACATCCAAAAACTTAACGCTAGGAGATGAAGCTCCAAAATTAATGTGGGCCCCGTTTGGGTAAGTTAGTACATCAACTTCTCGGGGTCGTAACTTTTGCATACAATCTCCATTTTAGGCACACGATATCCCGTTGGAAAGGTCTAACTGAGAAGAAAAATTTTAGACTGGACTAGGTCAGTGCCTCCAGTAGTTACCTGGGCCCCAAATCCCAAAAAACGTTGTTTAGGGCATCAAAACGACCCTGGAAGTTTGGAACTCGAAAAACTGTCGAAAAACTGCCAAGGTGGAAAATTGTTTTTTGAGCCAATGGAATAGGTGGGTGGCCACCGATATCCACCTAGATCAACACTCGTCCTCTCTCTTACAAAAGCATCCTTAAAACCTAATCCTCTTCCTTCTTTGATGTGTTATGGTATATTTAGGTTTTATTTCAATGCATATTAATTTCTTAGTCATTAATAACCTAACATATATGGTTTATAACATTATTCACTTTGGAATATTACTTAACATCATGTATTGCATCATTGTTGT
>ML794690.1:0-11138 GCA_009831015.1 Picea engelmannii
AGTTAGGGGGAAAAGTAATAATCATAATAAGGGTTATAAATAAATAATAACTAGTAGGTGGGACCCATTGTGAATCCCATTAGCTTATGAAAATCATAACATAACTATTAGTTAAGCAAAACACACCTCCTTGTGACTCCCATGCACATATTCACATTTGTTAATTTAGGTCATGATATTTGAAATTATTTTCAAAAAACATTATTCATATGTCCACAAATAAAACATATTGTCCAAACATTCCTGAAGTCAATTGTCACCAACAATAGATAAAATAAAACTCAAAAGCCATATTTTATGGTTTGTGAGGCCATCTTTCCTTTGTTGATGCTATCATCTTTTAGTCCCTCTGCACATGCCTTAGGTTGTGTGGAATTCTTAAGTCTCATGTTGTTTATCATATGAGAACAATCATCCTTCCAATGCAAGTTGGAGGACACAGATTTACCAGAATTATCTGAAGATGCAGAAGGGACAGTAGCAGCCTTCTCTTTGACAGAGGCGTAATACGCCTTTTTTTTTAGACTTTTATTTTAATAGCTCATCCCTGCATGCATGATTGATTAGAAAATGATATTTTAATTAACCATACATGACAAATCTTTAAAAATATGAAATAGATTTTGGCTCAACAATATATCAGACTCATGTAAGACAATCCATACCAATTGTTAAATTGTTTGTCGATGAGCAGGGGGTGAACAAAAGGTTTTGGGATATGTGAGGGGTTTGTATTGAGAGAAAAATGATATAATGAGAGGGGAAAGAACATTGGTATTGCTCGATGACAACAACAATCAACTGTAATGCAAATCAAAGAAACATCAATGTAATCCAACCAAGACACTGCCACTTCCAACTGCTTCACACAGAAATTCTTTCGACTGTAATCAATTTTAGAACAGGGAGTGAAAAATGAATATGGGAAGGCAAGGGGGTTATAATTAGTGGAAATGGGAATAATGGTGTGGAAAAGGAAAACGGATAATGTTCATTAAGTAATCCATATAATCATTCTATACAAGGAAATACACCAACCGAATGACCATTGTGACCCAACTAACAACCATTGTGCATATTCAAACAACGTTGTTCATTAACAAGTCCACTGTGCTTAATAAAATATTTAACCACTTTTTTTTATTCATTTAATATCTGAGAAAACTCACAAATGAATACACAGTCAATTTCTTCACTCTGCTCATCAACTATTGCCAACCATTTCAATCATCAAATGTAGACATTAAAATTGTGCTTGATTTTGTGCTTTAATTCATTCAATAATTAAATTGCATACATAATGGATGGTCAACACAAGGGTCCATATTCATATTGCAAATATTTTGTCTTGCCAATTAAACACGTTGATAACAATCATCATTCAAACTCATAGTCTTCTGTGAAATAATCAACCATTCGACAAAATGCAGTTGCATTTTTGTGGCTATACAGGCCCAAATTTCCTTTGATTGTAAACATTCAAAATGTGGGGCTATCCCTCTAACACAAGGCAACAACAGCATACCCAACCTCATAATACCATAATCGAAATGCAATAAATCCATATCTAGAAAACTCTTGTAATTACCTATGAGTGTGCAACCCCATATTTTCATAACATACACAGTGAGTAATCACCCAAAAACCACGGTGCAACATTACCATTTTATAATTCTAAACTCACAACACAGTATTAACTCAACCCATCATGATGAGTTATCAATCCAATAAGGTATTGCTTCGAAAAAAATCAAACTGCAACCAACCATGTTGTGTAACACTCAGTCTCATCGCTAATGATGCAATCAGATAACCATAACACAAAGAGTGGATGGAATTGTTACAGTCATCCCGGTTGCAATAACCACTTGGCCCCAACTCATAGTTATAATGACCACTCATTCGTGGTGTAGGAACACCATACATACCAACGCATTACTCGTGTCTATCATCAAACAATTGTAACTAATGTTGAGTTTAACATCCAAAATGTAAAAAGACAGTAACTGTGTATCAACCGATCAACCAATTCAATGTCAAGCGAAATACTTGGACTGTGGTAAAGGTCAAAAACCGACCTAACATGTTGTGGAAAGCACACATACCCACACATTGAAGTGAAGTAAGGCTGCAACTTCCTCAAAAGACAATATTGGGTTATCAACCACAAGAGAGCGATTGTGTATTTTGAATTGTCCAATTATCAATGCAGGTTTTCCATTTTAATAACACATGTAATGACTAAATACAAAAATCAAATCGATTGTCACATAACCAATTGGGCAAGCCTGCATTTAAATTAATCGATAATACATTTCAATCCACAATAATCCATAGTAACCTGCGAGGCCTGACAGTCTTCTCTCTAAAACCATTAGACTGGAGGAGTTAAGGGTTTGCTTCCTGACCAAAACTAGAGTCATCTCCCTTCAATGGTAAAACCTCTTAGACTAACGGAACATACACAGAGAATACCACAACTTACTTTGTGGAAAAGATGATAAAAACCTATGACATGAGAGGCCATAAAAGAGGAATAAGGCTCTAACTTGTCCTGGTAATGATACCTAACACACACAGGGTATAACCCTCATGTCTCTTCAGTCAAACAACCCCAACGTTGAGGTGAAGATAGGACTGAGAAATAACAACATAGCTCATTGTGTGACCCTTAGCGGTGAAAACAACCCAATGCCCAGATGTACAATGTGTGCTGACACAAGCGCTTCCAATCATTAAACCCCATAAAATCCTACATACTAGATACAACAATACGAAAGTGTGAAGATAGCCAACACAGACCAACAAAGACTCTCCAACTAAACCAACAAGGATAACAAAGATCCCTTGTGGCTACTAACACCCAGGGTGACTAGTAACACTATGACTTTAACATCATTACTAAGAAAATCATTAACGTTTCATTTCACAATCACAATTTTACACAGTTTCAATACTTAAGGAAGGCACAAACCAATACACCTGAGCCAACATCCATTTCATAACTAGAGCAGACTCATGAAGGCCAAAAAAAAGACATACCTGTAATCGAACGCCTTAAAACATGAGTTGGTCGAGCGGTTCCTCTCTGCTAATAAATCGGAGCATAACCACAACAACAATGTTTGAACAATAACCCGACTAGGGTGGCGGCCAACAAAAGGAGTAAAGGTGATGTGCAGTAAATTCACATCACCTCCACACTTCAAGTTCATTCAATTCTTAGTACGTGCTAGCTACTAATCAAACAAATCATCCACTTTGAACCATGCATCGAGACCACCAACCCTTAATTTCCAAGAGCACCACCCACATCACATATTACCATCTCCACTATACAGAAATGCATGTCAACTATGTTCTATAAAACCTCAATAAATTGCATGGCTATCATATGTTAGCTAGGATTTGCCACAATCTTTTTAATGCATATAGTATAACATGTTAGCATAGGATAGTTTCTCCCTTTTGTATTTGGGTTCACATTGCTTAATCTCCTTTTAATTTCCTTTCATTTGTTGTTACTAACATATGTCTGTTGCAGGTGTCCCGAGTAATAGATCCAAGAACAGAGAGCAATGATAACCATGAAAAACATCGGTATAAAACTTGAGCTTGGAACAAAAAAGGAACCATGTATAATATGCCTGATCCATTATCCAATAAAACAAGATATCGTCAACCATGTAAGCAGTGTCGAACAGTATCATAACATCAAATAAGCACCAGACTTGATCTCCAATATACAAGGGGGTCCCACCTACTAGTATTATTTAGCTTTTATAATAATAGGATTTAGCAAAACTTTGCGTGAAAAACTTTGTTGTGAATTTAATCATCAAAAAACTGGTGAATCCACAGGGAAATTTGTTTTCAACAGATTTAGAAATCAGAGCTCATGGTTTTGCAAACCAAGAATAGTAATTTTAGAAGATGTAACCAGAATAATTATGCAACATGGGGAAGTGAGCGGATTTAATGGGAAATGACCGGGAATTGGGAATAACTCATGAAAAATGTTAAGTATGATGGGGGTTATCCCTATATGCATAATCATTCAACCATAATCCACTCTTAATTCAAGGAGAAAAATCAAATTCTTTGCTCTTTTATTTTCAAATGGATGAAGAAATGGAAAGAAGAAGCGGGAGATAACCAATCTCTTTATAAGACAACAGTGAAAGTAGATAACAAATTCAAGTGTGTCCTCGATGAAAATATCATAACAGTCATGTAAGATTGATTTTTATTGACTAACAACATCTCACAGGAGTGTCACTGTGGCATAACTGATCCAACATCTTATTTCCGACTAAACTAAAAGATGACAAAACGCGAAATCCACAAGAATAAAATTGAAGAAAGTTAAAATAGCAAAAATAAAGTGACAGAAAAGTAAAAAAAATAGGAAATTCTTAAAATAGAAAACGGAAATCAACTACTGTAAGAAGGAAAAGAAAAATAGTGAAAACTGAAAACAGAGCTATATTACTAAAATATAGAAAATCCAGACAGTGTTATAGCTTTTCAAGTTTGTTCCATGTAATGATTTAAGTGAGAACCGTTAGTGTTGTAGGAAAAAAATTGCTCCTATAAGTATTTTAGAATGTAAGAATTGGTACCTAAGACAAAAGCGATCTTGAAAGGACCCAGCCATAATTTATGAAATTCTGAATGTCTTCCCTTATCAGCGTGAGCTGAATCCCATAGCAAGATTTTTTAATTTACCTTAAACTTGACAGTCTTGACACTCTTGTTGAAATACTTCTCAACAGTTTGTTGTCTCCTTTTAATATTATCCAAGGAAAACATCCTTTGTTCTTCCAAAGCTAGTAGTGCATTTATCCTTTGTGAAACATCTTAAGAATTTAACTCTTCGATCTATAGCATCAACCTTAAGGAAGAAAGTTCCATCTTCGTTGGCAAGAGGGATTCGTGACCATAAACAAGATGAAAAGGAGTACAACTAGTTCTTACCTTAGTGATAGTTCGATCTACCTAGAGGGTGTAGGTGAGGAGAGTATGCCACTGACGAGGATTATCTTCGATGAGCCTTTTGATGATTCTTACCATATTTTTGTTCGTAGATTCAGCCTACCCATTTCTTTGGAGGTAATAAGCTGATGAGGTGAAATTTTTTACCCCCAACTTGGCTAGAAATTGAGTCAGCTTAGCATAAATGAAAGCAGGGCCATTGTCTATAATAATTTCTAATGGAAGACCAAATCTAGAAAAATTATTTTTTTCAAGGAAAGAAATTACTTGATCGTCTGTGGAATGCTTAAGTGGGACAACTTCAGTGCATTTTGTAAAATAGTCTATGGATGTCAAAATAAAAACTTATTAGGTTGAAGAAGGGGGATTAATAGGACCAATAAAATCCAATCCCCACTTTGAAAAAGGAAAGTCTGGTAGGACAGGTTGTAATGGCATGGTTGAAAGGCATTGTTTCCCAACAAATTTTTGGCATTTTTCACAAGACCTCGAAAAAACATAAGAGTCACGAAAGATTGAAGGCCAATAGTATAATTTTCTAATAATTTTGAAAGCAGTAGTTTTAGCAGAAAAATGACCTCCTACATGAATGACATAATTTTATGAGCCATGAGTTTCTTGCAACAGTTTCTATCCGTCTTCATTGTTTACACAACGAAGCAACACACCATGAGCAGATCTTCGAAATAAAAAAGTCTCCTATAATGACATATTTTTCATATTCAAGACGGAGTCTTCTCCTTTGATGAGTGTCTAAGTTGTCTGGACATATTTGGTTCTGTAAATAATAAACCAAATTTTTGTACCAAGGATGTTCAGACACATGGAGGATCTAATCATCAATGTAAAAGAGGATTGAAAGGGAAATATCTTCTTCATCAATTTCTTCACCATTCTCAGCATGTTGAGCAAAGTGAAGGGCTAGGTCACGTCCTTTGATAGTGGTAGAAGTTATGATATTCAAATCATGCTCCTGGATCTTGGCAAGCCAATGGCAAGTTTTCCTGAAAGATAAGTATGTGAGATAAAAAAACTTGATAGTAGGTAAAGGGACCTTTACCAACGTATGCTTACCTAACATGTAGTGGTGAAACTTTTCAACGGCCTTAACAAGAGCGAAAGGATGTTTCTCAATAAAGGAATATTTAAATTCATAATCAGACAAACTTTGACTCATGTAAGCCATCGGTTTTTCATTTCCTCGGTCATCATTTTGCATGAGTATATATCGTGAATTCCTTCTCAAAATCTGTCTTCGCCAAAACCGGTGCAGAACTGATTGATTTCTTCATCCCTTCAAAATCATTTTCAACATCGTCTGTCCAAGAAAAAGAATGATCTTTCTTAAGAAGATTATGAATTGGTTTGACCATCATAGCGAAATCTGGGACAAACCTATGGACAAAGTTAATAACCTCCATGAAAGATTAAACTTCTTTCTTAGAGGTGGCAGCAGGAATATTAAGGATAGCAACAATCCTTTCAGGATCTATGCTTATGCCTGAATCGGAGACGATGTGTCCCGGGATTTTTCCCTCAGTAAAAACAAAAATGGACTTGGAAGGATTTAGAGAAATGCCAAATTTCCTTCATCGCATGAGAAATTTTCTCAAATGCCCAAAATGATCTGATCAGATTTTAGAGTATATTATTAAGTCATCAAGGTAGATCTGAATGATCTTACCGATCAAATCGTCAAAAGATAATTGCATAGCTCTTTGAAAGGTGGCACCTGCATTAGATAAACCAAAAGGCATATGTTCATAAGAAAAGGTACCCCAACAAGTAATAAAGGTGGTTTTATATTTATCTTCCCTTTTTACCTTGATTTGATTGTAACCAGAAAACCTATCAGGTAAGGACATCATTTGTGACCCTGCAACTTGCTGCAAAATCATTTCCATGTTAGGAAGAGGGAAATGATATTTTATGTTAGCTCAGTTTAATGCGTGAAAATCAACACATAATCTGATCTCACTAGTTTTTTTCCGAATAGGAACCAGATTTGAAACCCATTCAGAATAATTTACCGGAAAGATGATTCCATCCTTCAAGAGTTTTTCCAACTCATTTCAAATAGTTTCTTCTAGCACAGGGTTAATAGGTCTTTGTTTCTGCCTGACTGGTTTTCTACCTTCTTGAATGGGGATGGCATGTTGTATAAGACCAAGAAAAAAACCACGAAGATCCTCATAAGACCAAGCAAAAACATCTTGAAATTCACCAAGCAGCTTGGCAAACTTCACTCTCTCTTCATCCAAACATTTGGCACCTATTTTAACATTCTTTGGAGTCTCGGGTGTCCCAATGTTCAAGGAGATGGTTTCACCCACCTCCCTTTTCGACTCCTCTTCTTTCTGTTTCTCCTTGTTTCCTACATCACTTGAAGAAAATGAACTCTCTAAAGGAGTCAAGCCTTTAGGAATCTTGTTATCTTCTATGGATATAATTTCCTTAGGCTTAAAAGGTTCATTTTGGATAAAATCACAAATGCTCTCATCATTACGAAAGACCTGCCAAGATTATTTATTGTCGGGGATATGTGGACGATACAGAGATTGGACGGTACAATCGGGTCTGTGTGGCAGAAGTTGTCGAGTAAGAGAAGATGCAAAAACAATAAATTGATCATCCATTGAGTTTAGTTCCCTCTTTATGTGAGTGATATTGAAATATAATAGGTTCGAGATAAGTGCCCAAACAATTTGGGTGTATCGTTTCATCAACTTGTTGCTAGGGGAGTAAATCTTACGTACAAGGTTAACAACAAGCTCGGAATCCCAAAAAAATGAAAGGTGACCACAACCAAGATTATAAGTGTTTTCAATGCCTAATAATAGAGCTTCAAATTCAGTGACATTGTTTGTGCAAGAAAACTCCAACCTATAAGAAAAGTTATGATTTTTTCCTACAGGAGAAATTAAGACAATACCAGCTCCATTACCTTCATTAGAGAATGAACCATCAAAGTGCATGTGCCACATACCATCATCTAAATCAATTTGTTCCAAAGGAATATTATCCTCCTCAACAAAGATGGAATACACTCCTAAGTCCTCTTCGATATAGTTTACATTAGGCTATGCAACACTTTCTATGTAAGGTGATATCCTTCCTTCTCTAAGGACTATAATGTTTTTTTCATTCCGAGGAACGGATAAATGTTTTTCGTTGAGTGAGAGGTATCCACTTGTTAAGGCTTGCCAATCTCTTCCCAAGATAATTGTATAATTTATTACAAGCATAGCAATTACCTGAATGTTGAGGGTTGTCCTTATCTCATGATGAGCGCACAAAACTAAAGTCACATATTTAATCTCACATATGGTATTTTGTTGTAGATTATTATAGGAGAGCATGCTTATGGCATTTTCATTTGTACAAGACAAGCCTATCTCTTCCATAATAATCTTCGACATCACACTTGGGCCCGAACCGCCATCAATAAGGAAACAATGGGAAATCTTATCCATAATCTTTACAGAAATATAAAAAGGGGGATTTTTTATAGGGTATCTAAAGTTATGTACATGTACTTTATTTACAGAAGAAACATCATCATTTACCTCTTCAGAAATACTAGCTACCAGGGAAGCTCTTCCTTCCATGAATTGTTTCAGATGCATCTATTGTTTAGGGATGGCAACCATGTCTAGGAGGGTTGCATCTGCTTTGATGTTGGCCAACTGATTCAAGATATTGTGTTTGGAAGAGGGGAGAGGGAGAGTGATTCCTTGACTCTCAGGAGCCTTAGGAACCTGGAGAGTAGCAACGGTTGTGGATGAGCTCGAGCTAGAAGAATTGCGGGGAGGATCAAATTTTCCCTTGGGAGTATAGACCTTGTTCCTAGTGTTGATGGGCATGACATCCTCTGGCTCTGCAAAATATAGGAAAGCGATAGTAGCTTCTGGTATTTTACCAAATACCTTATCTCTGGCACTCTTCTTTACCTCACATGTGGTTTCTTTGTGGTGTTTCTCGCAAAAGTTACACCAACTCCGAGGTAGGATAGCTTTAGGCTGAAAATTATTTTCAACCAGATTTCTAAAGGGGGATGCAGAAGAGGATGAAGCTCCAGGGGTGAGAGGGGAGACAGTACCCTTCCGCTCAAATGCTATCATATGATTGTTCATATCTTGTACTAGTTGTAAGAGAGAGGAGATGTCTTTCTGTCTAACTGATTCATGTTGGATCACTGAGAGCGAGGGTGAATCAGTAATAGCATAATTATAATCCTTTTTCTTCAAATGTTATATCAATGTAGAATTATTATCCAATAATGAGCAATAAGAAATAAACAATCACACACATACACAGTACACCAGTGTTTTATGTGGAAACCCAAATTGGGAGAAAACCACAGAATGTTTTTTTCTTATATGTCTTGAAGAATTACATTCATTGGAAGCACCAAATTCCTTTTTTTTCCAGCTACAACTGGAAGGAGGCTCCAGCCCCCTAGTTTCTCGGGCTACAACCTAAGGGAAGCTCAAACTCCCCAATTCTTTGGCTAAAACCAGAAGGAGGCTACAACCCCCTATGTTCTCCGGCTACAACCAGAAGGTGGATACAACCACATGTCCTTGCCCCATCCAACTGCCCTGAAGTAGAAGTAGAATGATGGAACCACTGTCACACTATCACTGTGAGATATACCATTGTAAACCTGTACCAATAAATCTGAACCATGCATCAACCTGTACCTCAACCTGTAATCAATCTGTACCATAAACAAGTGCATCAACCATGCACCAACCTGTACCAAACAACTTGTAATAAACTTGTACCATAAACAAGTGCATCCAACCATGTACCAAGTATGTACCAATCATGTGTCAACTACTCATAAACTATGAATCATCAATATGTACCAACATCATCAACTATACACCTCATGTATGTGTCAACTCATCAACTACTTCTCTCAACCATGTACTCAACATGTACCTCAACCAAAATCCCTCATAAATTTCATCATACTAATATGATTTGTATCTCTGTAATAGACCTAGTGTATATGATCACATTCCTACAAACCTTCCTTTACTTTAACAACAAGAGACTAGCATTTTCATCAAACTTTTCTTTAGTCTCACATGCCTAGTTTTGGATTAGTCAAGAACCCTAACTTGAAGTAATCATAACTTTGTACCTATAATGTATAAAGATATGAAATTGATATACAATGTTTTTCAATGTGTTTTATACAATTCCTCTAGGTGTCACTACTTCTAACCTCTTAGAAAAGTATTTATAGCAAAAATGGCATACCTTGCCGAATTCTGGCTTATTCTAGAGAGCGACCGTGTAGAGCATGCCCCACACGGAATATTTGTTGAATTGATATGAACCTATTACACATAATACTAAATCCTGTAACCTAACTAAAACATTTTGTTTCATTGAATTTGGATCTCTTATGATGAATTTACGACGTTTTTACCCTAAACACTTCTTTTATACTAGTTTCAGGACTAGCCACAAACCCTATTTTCCACGGAGTGTAACTCCGAAAATACAATGACCCACGAGATGAATTTTTTACCATAGATACTTGGATATATTTTCTCAATGGAATAGAAATTTCATGGTCTGAATCATTATAAAAAAACAAGTTATAGCGAAAATGGTGAGATGACCTGTAAATAACATACCTTAGAAAGCACCATCAAAAGAATTTATCCTTCCTTGCATTTCGGCCTTGTTTTCTTCACCTTCCCTCATAATTTCATCTTATATATATTTGGTTACCTCAGACACCTATAGATATTAAATATTCTCAAGTTTGATTAAAATGAGATAGCCTAGCCTCTTATTTATACTCTCTAAGTAGCTTCCTTAAAAACATCTTCTAGATCACTTTGCCCACTTTTCTTCTTTTAGGGTTAACCCACTTCTAATTTCTCCATTAAATTTATTATTTAAATAATTTATTTTGTATTCATTTTGAATTATAGTACACTCATCACTTCACTTTATTATTTTCCTTTTAAAATCCCCTAAACCACTTTGACTACTTTGACCTTTTGGGGCTTCTAGATGACATGTGAGGGTCCTCCAACTTTGTAAGGCCATAACTCTCAAACCGTGAGGAGTTATGTGACGTTCCACATACCACCAGAAATGGCATGACATGTACTATT
>ML794690.1:11238-28641 GCA_009831015.1 Picea engelmannii
TAGGCTTAGATATCCTTGGTTACCTCAGACACCTATAGATATTCAATATTCTCATGTGATTAAAATGAGAGAGCCTAGCCTCTTATTTATACTCTCCAAGTAGCTTCCTTAAAAACATATTTTAGGCCACTTTGCCCACTTTCATTATTTTAGGGTTAACCCACTTCTAATTTCTCCATTAAATTTATTATTTAAATAATTTATTTTGTATTCACTTTGAATTATAGTACACTCATCACTTCACTTTATTATTTACCTTTTAAAATCCCTTAAACCACTTTGACTACTTTGACCTTTTGGGGCTTCTAGATGACATGTGAGGGTCCTCCAACTTCGTAAGGCCATAACTCTCAAACTGTGAGGAGTTATGTGAGATTACACATACCACAGGAAATGGAATGACATGTACTATCCATATAGAATATTATTATCTAGAAATATATCATAACTCATACCATTACCCATCAAACAAACTTGGGTCCATTACCCAAACCTGGGGTCTCCAACTTCTCATGGCCATAACTCTCTAACTGTAAGGAGTTATGTGATGTTCTACATACCACCAAAAATGGCATGACAAGAACTGTCCATATAGTATAATTTCCATAACAAATTCAATGTCCTTCATATCATTATTCCACAATTAAGCATGGGTTCTCTTACTCTGCAAAGTGTCTTCCCGTGAGGGATTTCACCATAAGGGGAGCACTTTGGATTTCATCCATATTTACTTCTTATCAACCATGAAAAAACAATAATGAGTCGTATTTACATCAAACAATCTTGGTTCCATTACCCAAACCTTTGTGCTACGGGGCTTTCTTCAAGGGTTGACATCAATGACAACCAACCTTAATCAACAATTCTCCCTGGGGAAGACCATTTCTTTCAATTTTGTAACACCCTATTTCCCCCAGTTTATAAAATAACTGGACTGGCCAAGAACTATGGCAAACTCAGAAATGTGAATATGTGATGTGAATGGACCTTGTGGAAAAGGTCAATGAATGTGAATAATATTATAAATTTATATTGCAGGACTGCTGAGAGGGGAATATGATGAAAAAGAGACCACGATGGTGGTGGAAGGCACCTGGAAAGGTGGCGTTAACTTCCACCGAGAATCAATACCGTATTTGGACTCCACTGGCCCAGAGAACCAAAAGCGGCTCGCTGGCCCCGAATTAAATGTCTCGCAGGCTGGTAGGTAGATGGCTCCTCAAGAATTAATGAGGGATGGGGAGGTGAACCGCCCATCCGTAGAGCCGTTAGGCCTGACCAGCGTGAGGGAAATCACGCCACACGCAACCTTGCAAGAGGATAAGGTGTGGGGGAGAAGCAATTGGGGGAAGACAAGAGGGGAGGAAGAGAACTCTGGCAATATGCAGAGTGAGTGATAGCAGGGAGGAAGGAGAGTAACCTTTGCTCCTGGTCACTGGTAAACAGAGACACAGTCTCACAGCATCGTGGTCTCAGCTCGGGGGTGGCTAGTGGTAAATCCGCTAGGAGTCGCTAAGCCTACGGTTGGGTGGAAACGAGTACCCCTCTCAGCAGTTGCATAACCCCTGGTGTTATTTTTGATAAGTGATTTTCCTCTGGCATCTTGAAATATATATATTTATTCTGACATTTATGTTTATAAGTTGTGAAATGGTGAATGATTTCAGAGTAAGAATGTATGTATGGTGTTTTGATCAGTATTGGTAGCTGCATGTTTATAATGGAAAGACTACGTATGGCTTATGTCTTCATAAATCGTTATTTATATGCATAATGATATAATTCAGACTGTATGTCTGATTCGTGGGAGAAAGGTACCCTTATTTTCCTCAGATAGTACCCTAGGTAAAAACCTCCCCATAGAGATACCCTCCTTGAAAAGCCCATCAAGAACCGGGAAAGAGAATGTGAAGGCGCAAGGCCTTAGCAACCCTGCACGAGGAGGAATGATCCTCTTGAAAACTCGAGATGGAAGGATAAGGATGAAGTATTGATCGATGGATGAGATCCCATCAGGAGATCTTTGGTCACTCACAACCGTTAGATCGGAAGAAGAAGATGGAGTGTTAAGTGCCTTAACCCTGATAGGTATTGATCGACGGACGAGATTCCATCGGGAAACTTGTGGTCACGCATGACCATTAGATTGGTAGGAGTAAATAGGGGGTTAAATACCTTACCCCTTTATTTTTCTGTGTCTTTGTGGGTAGCGAAGAAATCGGGACCATAGATCCCCAAGGTCCATGGGAGTATCTGGACCGTTGATTTTTCCATGCCCAGAAAGTCGTGGAAGAATGCACAGGTAGGAACCAATCTGAGCCGTCAGATCTCCGCTGGAAAACCCGATAGCCATTGGATCTATCAGGAGTTACCCGAGGGTTAAACCCCTAGTGAATAGGGGCGAAAGCCCCGAGACAGATCTGGACCGTCCGATTTAAGGGGGGCCACGTGTCGTGAGATTTCCCATTTTGGGAAATCGGGAATCGCGAACTCGGGAGTCCTGGTGATGAGAGATCGGGACTTTCCATGGTGGAAACCCCGGGACAGATCTAGACCGTCTGATTTAAGGAGGCTACGTGTCAAGAGATTACCCATTTCAGGAAATCGGGAATCGAGGATTCAGGAGTTCTGTTGACAAGAGGTTGGGCTCTCACCTTGATAAATCCTGACCTATAATATCGAGACGTTAGCATGTGGCTAAGTGCCGATGAACGAACAAGATTCCTTCGGGGGATCTATGGGTCTATAATGACCGTCAGATGTGGAGAAGAGATTTCAACTTTAAGTCAGGGCGTGAATGCGCATTAAGGTAAGTAGCGAGCAGATCTGGACGACCAGAGTCCACCCGCCTAGATCTACGGTCGAGGCTTCATTCCAGAGCCCCCTTGTCGTTCTGCCTTTAGCGGTGAGGGGGGGGTCTGGAATCGGATGTGCAACTCTCGAATGGTCAAGATTAATTCACCTTGATCAACGGTGCTCAGGTGAATTCTGGACCCCCCCTGTCGTTTTGTCGTTAATTGGGGGGGGGGGGTCCGGAATGGTGTGGTGTGTAAAGTGGGCCCCCCTCCTGTCATGTCGACTACCGTGTCGCATTTCCCCCTTTGCCACCTGTACTCCACTTAACCGCGTGACGGGGCCTGTTCTCATTGGCTGTTCTCTAGCCCTGTTGGGATTTATCCCCATTGGCCATTCGCTAGCCCTGTCGGGGTTCAACGGTTGCAGAGTCAAACAATTCGACATTCCTGTGGCACCAAGTCATGAAATATAAAGAGGCGCCATGATTATTTGACCTGTGATCATGACCCATGGATTACATGGGAGCAGGCAGAGAAAGAACTAGCTTGCACTAGGCCTCCGTAGGTAATTGGGGGGCTCTGATTCTGCAGAAATCAACGAAAATTTGATTATGGTAGTGGGTATGTGACAAATTTGTTCTTCATACTCTGAGTAATCATGCAGAGCAGAAACAAGATTATCAATGGCCTTTTCTTCAAGCCTATGATGGTAGGGGGAAAGCAATGCATTGTAATAATGCATGAAAGAGGCTTGGTTCTGAGGGCGGATAAGTTCAGGGATTTGATTGTACAACTTGGTGAAACGCAAGTTGAAATACTTGATGGTCTCACCATCCTTATAGGTGACATTATTGTATTCCCTTAACTTCTCGGTGGGGCTTTTAGATTGCCCATAAGTTGATCAGAACCAATATATTAACTCCTCCCAAGTAGACATAATCTTAGGAGGAATATCAAAGAAATCGGCCACAGCCTTTCCTTCCAAGGAATTGACGAACAAACGCATGTAGGTATCATTTTCGTTGGCCCCTATGTTATGACAAGCATTGGAAAATTCCACCAGGTGTTCGTTTGTACTGACAGTGTTATTTCCTGAAAACTTAGGCAAGTTCTCTTTAAACTTCAGAAGTCGACAAGTAGCAAGTGTTAGGTTAAGAGGAGAGGACACATGCCATGGTGTGGTTGTGGCATCTTCTTCGAATTGAAAAAGCCCATACTTTTTAATGAATTTGGTGGGGTTTGTAGTGGATTGGACAGGGATATGGTAGCTATATAAGCTACCAATCACTGATGATGATGAATATTAAGAATATGGAGCACTTCCAATGTCACTAGAGCCACTACTAGATGCAATCTTGTGGATAATAGATGAGGGAAAGAAAGATGAGTTGGATGAATCAAATAAAGTTCTCCTTAGAACACTTTGTTGGGCAGATAACACAATGTTCCTTCTTCCTATTTCAGAAATAGGATTGATTTTAGGTGACAAGCCTCTTCTTCTTCTAGAAGCACAAGAATATAAGGACATGAAAGAAAGGCTAAAAATTGAAGAAACAAAAGGGTTACTTCTGATTTCTAGGTTGTCTACATCTAGCTTCCAATTTTTCTTGAGCACTAATATCTCGTTCAATTGCTTCCCAAGAATGGTTAAGCTTAGCACAGGTCCTGGCAGTGTCTAAAATATTATGAAACAAGTTCAAAGCAATGTTGATATGGTCTTGGAGACTGGGCTCAAGATTGGGTTGCCTCACAACAAGAACACACATTAATAGAAAAACATTCAAAGAATCAATTTCATAAAAAGAAATATGTATCAATGAAAATCAAGTATAAAAATTAACAGGAGAGATATCAAAAATCTCTTGAGTATGGTCGCCAAATAAATGTTGAGGAAAAGATATGAAATGATCTTACTCAAACATTTTCAGATCCTGCTTGGCTAAATCAAAATAGACGGGAATATCACCCTATGTTTATAGCCAACAAAAATAACATCCTAACTCACAAGTATTAATTACGAGTGCTTAGGCTAGTCTTTTATCAACAAAAAAGCTTGTTGGAAATTCATTTTTTTTGTAATTTTTTGAACATATCAGCTGCTGAAATAAATATAAAGATAGAAGTAAATTCACCAAGATGACAATCAAGACAGATGAGACATAAAGAAATCCTTTATTTCATTCAAATTCACCAAAGATTCATTTCATTTACAAAATCTCATGCAGAACTTTTGGACCAAACTCAAACTTAGACATCCCCAGTGGAACATACAAAAGGACCTCTGACAGAAAACCAAAACTGAACTCTAAAAGTTGGATCAACTTTCCACAGATTGTTGCCCACTCGACTTTGCACAATAGCCTTTGCCAATCATGAAAATTAATTCACAAACAGACAAGTCTACATAGACTATCAAAGATAGATCAACACCTCTGAAAAACAAGTGTCTGAATGATGTGATTCAGCCCTGAATATTGTTGTCTACAATAAGACCCTGCTATCATAAAAGAGAATTAGGCTTGTGATGAATAATGAATGAATGAAAACTGAACTATATCAACATAACTCAAATAAAAAACCTTAGTATGCTTCTGCTTCTATCCTCCTCCTGTTCCTCCCTTTTCTTTTTTCTTTTAAACAAATTAGAATTGGTTGAAGTAGTTGAACCAACTCATTAGTTAAGTTAATTAAAAGACTCAACCAACTTTGGTTAGGGGAAAAAGTAATAATCATAATAAGGGTTATAAATAAATAATAACTAGTAGGTGGGACCCCTTGTGACTCTCATTAGCTTATGACAATCATAACATAACTATTAGTTAAGAAAAACACACCTCCTTGTGAGTCCCATCCACATATTCACATTTGATAATTTAGCTCATGATATTTGAAATTATTTTCAAAAAACATTATTCATATGTCCACAAATAAAACATATTTTCCAAACATTCATGAAGTCAACTATCACCAATAATAGATCAAATAAAACTCAAAATCCATATTTTCTAGCTTGTGAGGCCATTTTTCCTTTGTTTATGCTCTCATATTTTAGTCCCTATGCACTTGCCTTAGGTTGTATAGAATCCTTAAGTCTAATGTTGTTGATCATATGGTAACAATCGTCCTTCCAATGCAAGTGGGAGGACACAGATTTACCAGAATTATCTGAAGATGTGAAAGGGACAGTAGCGGCCTTCTCTTTGACATAGGCATAATAGGCCTCTATTTTTAGCCTTTTATTTGAATTGCTCATCCCTTCATGCGTGATTGATTAGCAAATGATCTTTTAATTAACCATACATGAAAACTCTTTAAAAATGTGAAATAGATTTTGGCTCAGCAATATATCAGACTCATGCAATCCAATCCATACCAATTGTTAAATTGTTTCTCGATGAGCAAGGGGTGAACAAACGTTTCTGGGATATGCGATCGGTTTGTATTGAGAGAAACATGATATAATGAGGGGGAAAAGAAAATGGTTACTGCTTGATGACAACAGTAATCAACTGTAATATAAATCAAATAAGCATCACTGTAATCCAACCAAGATTCTACCACTTCCAACTGCTTCACACATAAATTCTTTCGACTGTAATCAATTTTAGAATAGGTAGTGAAAAATGAATATGGGAAGCCGAGGGGGTTATAATTAGCTGAAAGTGGAATAATGGTGGGGAAAAGGAAAATGGATATTGTTCATGAAATCAATTAAGTAATCCATATAATCATTCTATACAAGGAAATACATCGATTGAATGACCATTGTGACCCAACTAACAACCATTGTGCATAGTCAAACAATGTTGTTCATTAACTAGTCCAATGTGCTTAATCAAATATTTAACCACTTTATTTGTATTAATTTCATATCCGAGAAATCTCACAAATGAATACACAGTTAATTTCTTCACTCTGCTCATCGACTACTACCAACCATTTCAATCATCAAATGTAGACATAAAAATCATGCTTGATTTTGTGCTTTAATTCATTCAATTATTAAATTGCATACATAATGGACAGTCAAAACAAGGTTCCATATTCATCTTGCAAAGATCCTGGATTTCCAGTTAAACACACTGATAACAATCATCATTCAAACTCATAGTCTTCCGTGAAATAATCAACCATTAGAAAAAACGTAGTTGCATTTTTGTGGATGTACAGGCCCAAATTTCCTTTGATTCTAAACATTCAAAATGAGGGGCTATCCCTATAACACAAGGAAACAACAGCATACACAGCCTCATAATACCATAATTGAAATGCAACAAATCCATATCTAGAAAACTCTTGTGATTACCTCTGAGTGCACAACCCCATATTTTCATAATATACACAGTGAGTAATCACCCAAAAACCACGGTGAAACATTACCATTTTATAATTCTAAAGACACAATAGATTATTAACTCAACCCATCGTGCCAAGTTATCAATCTAATAAGGTATTTCTTCGAAAAAATCAAATTGCAACCAACCATGATGTGTAACACTCGGGCTCATCGCTAATGATGCAATTAGATAACCATAACGCATAGAGTGGATGGAATTGCTACAGTCATCCCGGTTGCAATAACCACTTGGACCCAACTCATAGTTATAATGACCACTCATTCATGGTGTAGGAACACCATACATAGCAACACATTACTCGTGTCTATCATCAAACAATTGTAACTAATGTTGAATTTAACATCCAAAATGTAAAAAGACAGTAACTGTGTATCAACCGATCAACCAATTCAATGCCGAGCAAAATACTTGGAATGTGGTAAAGGTCAACAACCGACCTAACATGTTGTGTAAACCATGCATACCCACCCATTGACGTGAAGTGAGGTTACAACTTCCTCAAAACACAATATTGGGTTATCAACCACAAGAGAGTGGTTGTGTATTTTGAACTGTCCAATTATCAATGCAGGGTTTCCATTTTAATAACATAGGCAATGACTAGATACCAAAATCAACATGATTGTCACATAACCAATTGGGCGAGCCTGCATTTAAATTAATCAATAATACATTTCAGTCCACAATAACCCATAGTAACCTGACAGGCCCGACAGTCTTCTCTCTAAAACCATTAGACTGGAGGAATTACGGGTTTGCTTCCTGACCAGCACTAGAGTCGACTCCCTTCAATGGTAAAACCTATGATACTAATGGCACATACACAGAGAACACCACAACTTACTTTGTGGACAAGGTGATAAAAACATGTGACAGGAGAGGCCATAACAGAGGAATAAGGCTCTAACTCAGCCTGGTAATGATACCTAACACACGCAGGGTATAACCCTCGTGTCTCTTTAGTCAAACAACCCCAACGTTGAGGTAAATACGAGGCCGAGAAAGAACAACATAACTCACTGCGTGACCCTTAGAGGTGAAAACAACCCAATTCCCAAATGTACAATGTGTGGTGACACAAGCGCTTCCAATCATTAAACCCCATAAAAGCCCACAGATTGAATACAGCAATACAAAAGCATGAATATAGCCAACCAAGACCAACAAAGAATCTCCAACTAAACCAACAAGGATAACAGAGATCCCTTTGTGGTTGCTAACACCCAGGGTGACTAGTAACACTATGACTTCAACATCATTGTAGAGAAAATCATCAACATTTCATTTCACAATCATAATTTTACACAGTTGCAATACTTAAGGAAGGCACAAACCAATACACCTAAGCCAACATCCATGTCATAACCAGAGAAGACTCATGAAGCCCAAAACAAAAGACATACCTATAATCAAACGCCTTAAAATGCGAGTTGGCCGAGCAGTTCCTCTCTGCTAATAAATCATAGCGTAACCACAGCAACAATGTTTGAACAATAACCCGACTAGGGCGGCGGCCAACAGAAAGAGTAAAGGTGATGTGCAGTAAATGCACATCACCTCCACACTTCAAGTTCATTCAATTCTTAGTACGCACCAGCTACTAATCAAACAAATCATCCACTTTGAACAATGCATCGAGACCACCAACCCTTAATTTCCAAGAGAGCCACCCACGTCACATATTACCATCTCCACTATATAGAAATGCATGTCAACTATGTTCTATAAAACCTCAATAAATTGCATGGCTATCATATATTAGCTAGGATTTGCCACAATCTTTTTAATGCATATAGTATAGCATGTTATCATATGATAGTTTCTCCCTTTTGTATTTGGGTTCACATTGCTTAATCTCCTTTTAATTTCCTTTCATTTGTTTTTACTAACATATTTCTGTTTTTGGTGTCCCAAGTAATAGATCCAAGAATAGACAACAATGATAACCATGAAAAACATCGGTATAAAACTTGAGCTTGGAACAACAAAGGAGCCATGTATAATATGCATGATCCATTATCCAATAAAACAAGATATCTTCAACCATGTAAGCAGTGTCGAACAGTAGCATAACATCAAATAAGCACCAGACTTGATCTCCAATCTACAAGGGGGTCCCACCTACTAGTATTATTTAGCTTTTATAATAATAGGCTTTAGCAAGACTTTGTAGGAAAAACTTCGTTGCGAATTTAATCGTCAACACCACTGTCATGTTCTATGGATATACAATTAACATCTTAGGGAATGAGGACCAGAACTCCCACTGGTGCAAGGCATATTCCTACTAGTCATCTCCTTCTGCCCAGAATGGACTAATTTGGGCCTCTAGAATTGCTCGTGCAACCTATGTCCCTGAAGTTTTCGACTGTGAGGAGGTGGTTTCTTGGTGTGTCCTAACTTTCAGTTTTGGGCTATTTTGTTTGCCCTACAACATTTTTCATCTTCTTCCTCACGGGAAGCTTGTGAGAACTATCAATTTTGCCACAGGACTATTGTTCATCTACTTCAATCCAAGGATTTATTCCACTGCGGAACCACTTTCTTGTTTCTTTGTTGCCTCGGGTCTTCTGCAAAATATTGATATAGAGGCACCGAACATTGATCCACTAAGGAGAAGACTGCAATAATTTCCTAAAAAAAAACATGGTAATCATTTTTGTATGCATGTTGAAGAGCATCTCGATGGGTCCTACATGTTGCAGATCATGTTCCTGTGTTTATGGCAAATATGTTCAATGTTTTGGCCCAAAGAACTCGATCCAATTTCTATGGATAGATATACAGTGCTCAGTATTCTTTTTTTTTAATGGATTTACTATTAAAAAATTTGCCTTGGAGTCTTGGTTGTTGCTTCTTTTCTGAATTTAACACCTCTTCTCATTGGCATGGTTTGATAGTCTCGTAGTTCTTCGATATTGTATTTTCTTAATTAATTTTTTCTAAAATGGAGCATTTAACAATTATATGACAATGCATTGTGTCGATCCATCAAGATTTTATGGAAACAAAAATGAACTTCAGACAGTTTCAAACTAACGTTCAATTCTATTCGTAATGTAGATAGAACATAGCAAGACCTAATCAGAATGTTGCAGCAAGATTGTCATTCTTGTTTCTAGACATGAAATTATTAAGCTTTAATGCTAACAACCCATCATGCAATAATTTTAATACTTAAGTTAATATGTTAAAGTCATGGAAGAATGTATCAAGAACATAATTACTCCCACAAGTTGCAATAAAATCTAATCTTCAACAAAGCATTTGCTAACAATTACTAGAAAATGATGGTTTTGGAACAATGGGGCTTGTTTGAAACCAATTCCCTCTTACGAAAATTTCCGTCCACCTTTCTATTTTCCCACTCTTTTATCCCCTGTAGTTTATCTTTCTGGTTACTTAGTATTTTTTTTCCGAAAATGTCTTGCTGCACGGGTTGGCAGATTCACGCATTCACTTTTTCATCCATGCTTTTATATGGATATTTCGACCAAGCACTTCCCCTTTGTCTAAATTGCACTTTCCATTGTTCTATGACCTGCAAACAACACTCTGGCTTCTGTGATATGAAGATTTACTTCTGGACTCCCACATCATCCCCTCTTATGTGTTACACATTTTGCATTGAAATGTTCTGATATATACAATTTGATAGTCGAGGCCTTACATCTTCTCGGGAACCCTTGTTACCCTATTTTGAAGCTCGTTCAACCGCTTTCCACACTTGACCATTTCTTGACATCTCTTTCGTGGATCATCGAGTTCGCGGGTTCAGGAAATTTCCAATTTCTAGTTGTTGTTTCATGTGCCTGCTACCTTCAAATTTATTTCCAAGTATATGAAATATGTATACAACTTCTCCATAAACATATAGAAAAGATCTTGCCAAGAAATGGAATATCTATTACAGATTTGAATATATTGGACCTTATTTTCCCTCTTCTATACTTAACCAAATTCCTGTTTCTTTTTCCCCTCTACTCTCTCTTTCTCGTTACTTAGTCGTTTTTCCAAAAATGTCCTAATGCTCGTGTTGGCTGACTCACGGGTTCACATTTGCACTCATGATTTTATATCATGACTCTGACTGACCGTTATCCATTCGATGCTTAGCCACTTTTCAGATCACGGATTCTTGGGTAGGCGGACTCTATATTGCTCTTCCATTGTTTTGTGACCTGCTAGCAGCACCCGGACCTCTGCGATATACAAATTTACTATTGCACTTCCACATCATACCCTCTTCCTTGATACATAGTTTTCACATGAAAGTTCTGAGACCTACAATTTGACCTTCGGGTCCTCGCGTTTCCTGGGGAACTATTTTCACCCCGTTTTGAAGCCCTTGTATCCACTTTCCATATTTCGTCATTTCTTGGAATCTCTTTCGTGCCTCCAATTCCATACTTACCTGACTTTTTTTCTTGTGGATTCCCAGATAGGCAGAGTGCACTTCCAGTGTTCCTTGACCTACAAACAACCCCCCAGCTTCCGCGATATACAAATTGACTTCCAAACTCCTACATCAACCCCTCTTATGTGTTACACAGTATGCACTCAAACGTTTCGATCAATAAAATTTGACCGCCAGGGCCTCACGTCTCCTCGGGAACCCTTTTCAGCCTATTTTGAAGCTCGTCTGACCACTTTCCATGGCCATTTATTGCAGTCTCTTTCGCGGATCGTCGGGTTGGTGGGTTCAGACAATTTCCAACTCCTCGTCATTTTTTTTGTGCCTGCCACCTTCGCACTTCTTTCAAAGTATATGAAATAAGTATATAGCTTCTCCAGAAACATACAGAAAAGATATTTCCAAGAAATGGGATATCTATTACAGATGTGAATATATTAACCCTTCTTTTTCACCTTCTATACTTAACCAAATTCTTGTTTCTCTTTTCCCTGTACTTTATATTTCTCGTCACTTAGTCGTTCTTCCGAAAATGTCTAGTTGCGTAGGTTGGCAGACTCGTGGGTTCACATTTTCACTCGTGCTTTTATATCATGACTTTGACCGACCGCTTCCCCAATCCATACACAACCACTTCTCTGGCCGCGGATTCTCGGGTAGGCGGGCTCTAGATTGCACTTCTATTGTTACGTGACATGCAAACAATACCCTAACTTCCATGATATACAAATTTACAACCAGTCTCTCACATCATACCGTCTTCCGTATTATAGTCTACCTATCACCCACTCTTTCATGGTACACATTTTTCACTGAAAACTTCCAAGACATACAATTTGACCGTCGGGTCCCCACGTCTCCTGTGGAACTATTGTCACCCCATTTTGAAGCTCATATGCCCGCTTTCCATACTTTGGCATTTCTTCTTCTTTCGCGGATCGTGGGGTTGGTGGGTTCAAGAAATATCCAATTCCTAATCGTTGTTTTTTGTGCCTATGGCCTTTGCAATTAGCAATTAGCAAGTATATATAAGATCTTATTTCTAAGTATGCAATTATAAAGCGTTAATGCTAAACCAGGATTTGAGATCTCCCATTAATACGCATAAAACCAAAATTTCTAGATCGTTATATTATCCCTTCCGAGTGTTAATTTCAAACATCATGGAATTTCATTTGCGCCTCGTCGGGTTGGCTCGTTCACGAAATCTTCAATCCTCAATTCCAAAAATGAGTTTGACTGACCGTTTATGTATTCCATACTTAGCCACTTTCCCATAATTTCGCAAATATAAAAATCGGCCGCTGAACTACCCCATCATGCTCTCTTCCGTTTTACACATTTTGTAGTGAAAAATTCCGAGAAATAAAATTTGACCATCGGCCACTCACCTCTCCTAAGTATCCCCCGTAACCCTATTTCGAATCTTTTCCGACCGCTTTTCAAACCTTTCCATTCCTTCCTTTCTCTTCCCCGTCTCCGTCACCTTCGCACTTGTCTATAATAAAAAAATGTATATATATAGATATATATATATATATATATATATATATATATATATATATATATATATATATATTGTTTCTAAATATGCAATTAGTGAGCTTTAATTCTAACAGCTCATCATGCAGGAACCGTATATATTGTCATTGATGAGCGAAAGGCTCGAGGATATATCCTATTAATACGCATTAAACGAATATTTGTGGAGGTTTATATTATCCCTTCCGAGTGTTGATTTCAAAATCATGAAATGTCGTTCGCACGTCGTCGGGTTGGCACGTTCACGAAACCTCCAATCCTTAATTGCTCTTCATCATACCTGCCACCTTCACACTTCTAAATATGCAATAAGTAAGCTTTACTACTAACATCTCATCATGCAGCACCCATAGAGATTGTCATTAATGAGTGAGAGGGTTATATTATCGCCTCCAACTATTCATTTCAACCATTGTCTGGAGCAAATGAAAGTTCTCATAAACCTATGGCATCAGCTCGACAGCAGTTCTGTGGAGATACAGTGAACATCTTCAGGCGCGAGGACCAGAACTTCTAGTGGTCTAGGGCATATTCTTATTACTCATTCCCTGCCACCCAGAACGAAGTAATTTGGACCTCTGGGATTGCTCATTCAGGCTGTGTCCCTAAATTTTTTGACTATAAGGAGATGGTCTCTTGGTGCATCGATAAATATATTTCAGACCAAATAATTATTCCACTGCGGGACCACTCTTTTGTTTCTTTGTCACCTCAGGTCTTCTGCCAGATGTTAAGATTGTCAAAGCCAACATTGACATTCAAACGAGAAGATTCCAAGTAGTTCCTAAGAAATTATAATAATGGGTTGGACCTCTTGCCTGAGTTCTTGGAAGACCCAATGAAATTTCCTAAATATATCACAAGCTTGCACATTAGTTCATTTAGAAATCCATTCCGGGAAATTACCTAACTGTTTACAAGAATAATGGGACAAGAGTCCACAAGAACTATTTCCTGCATGGATCTTTATATTTTGTAATTCACAGTCAAGGAACAAGCCATTTTTTATTAGGGCAAGCTAATTTCCCATGAAATCTATTCCCAATTGTCAAGCTTCAAAAAGGAGAAGAAAGTTTATATGTCATCCTACTTGGTTGTTGCGATAGCACATTGCTTCCAATTTCCAAAATTGTCTCTGTCCAAGAAGGTAAACTGGGAATTTGACCCAGTAACGTTCTGGTACCAAACCTTTTGGAAGCACAAGGCCTCTCACTATTTTTATGAGGTTTTTAATGGCTTTGTGTCTGTTTTCAAAGTTTTTTTATTAGGAGAAGATGCTCCCCGCATGTCTGACCAAGCAACTAGTTTTTTGGACAGGAAGGGGGAACTTGAACATATGGATAATTACACTGTGATAAGGATTTTTGTCTCTAGGGAAAATCTTACTCTCCTTCCTTGTCACATTACGGACAGAATGTTTGTTACAGAAGTAGCAAGGCAATACAACTACTAGTTGCATCTATTCCAAGAGAAGAGAAAAAAATAGTTCATTCCTCTACCTTGGAAAGTCGGGGACTTCGTGTTGAGGAACGTCAACAAAATTGATGAATTTGCAGCCCATTTCATCAACTTGAACCTAATATATGTTGAAATCCTAAGAGGGTTCGACCCTAATAAAAAAAAAATACAACATTTACAAACACTTGGCTTCGACAATTCTTTTTTCAAAAAAAACCTGACCAAAAATAGAGACACTGACGACAGCACTCCTACTTCTGATGTCAGCGACCTAGACACACTACAAAGAACCACTAAATTGTATAAGCAACAAGGAAAAGGCCTCGGTGAAAAGAGTGTTCAATTGACAGATAACACTCCCAAAAGTACAACATCCTGGATCATCGCTCCAATGGCCCACCACAGCAACAAAGCAACTCATAATTCTTCAAACAGAGGAGGAGATAACGACCCTCCTCACCCTAAAATTGATAGTTTTCACAATCTTCCAATGGACAAGAAGAGAAAAAAAATTGTGGGATAGGCGGAAGAGCCCGAAATTGAGAGTGAGAACATGGAACTTGAGCCTGATCTAGATAGTGTATTCTGCTACCTTGATCAGCCCGGAGACACGATCCATCATAGTCGTCCAATGGAAATAGCTCATACCGAAAATTTTGATGAAGATGAATCCTTCGTGTTCCATAGCGTTGTTTTTTACAGCCAGTCCAAAAAATTAATTATTGAATAAAAAGATGTAAAAAATGAGAAAGGAAAATCTCGTACAGAGATTAACCTTGTGAAAATGCAGTCATCCCCAATATGTCGACTTCACATAGAGACCGCAGATTCTCTTGATGATTCCATTGGAGGCATTGAGGCCGAGAATGCAAAACTGAAGGATCGGGTCAAGGAATTGGAAGAAGCTTTGATTCCTATGCCATTGCTTGCCAATCCTTTGGAAATAGCCATGCCTGCCACCCCTGCAGCCAAGTTAAAAGGATCCTCCAGCCTCCTCACATCGTGTAGAGGATATGTGGAGAATAATATCAAGAAAATAATGAACCTGATTGTTGATTCATGGGAAACATGACAAACCATGGATTCCCTTGGAACGAGGGCAAATAATTTGCTCGAACATTTGCAGGCGGAATTAAAAAATGAAGAACGTTTCTATTTAGACATGGTCCTTCCTTTTGGCACCTTTTTCAACAACATGACAAAAACAAGAAGAAGACAACGAGATATCCCATCCAAAAACTAGATCACTCAATTAAATGCATGCTGGAAAGAAAAAGTGAAGAACATGTATTTCATTGTCTAGTCACGTGAACAGGCCATATCAAAGAGAGAAAAATTATTCACAAAGTTGTCCAAAATAGACTTAGCCGAAAGGACCAACGACTTCCAAGACGCCAACTTAATCGTCAACTCCTTTCCCTTAACTAAGCAAGCCTTCGATAAATAGGTTGATATTTTTAAGGCGTTGTCTTTGGAAATTTTTTACAACATCCTTGAATATGGTGAAGATGACATCGACAATTGGCAAGTCAACTATTCGGTACAGAATGAACAAATTGATCAGGCTCTACGTAATATTTTTATCGATCTAAGGGAATTAGAAAATGAACTTTTCAACATAAAAATATGGAATGAAATCAACGTCGCCCCCTTGAGAAGCTACATTGAAGAATGGCTCGAGAGGGAATTGAAGCAGCTCTTCGATGAAAGGCAATAGGCAGTTGCCACGATTCCAGTAGTCGTCGACGACAGCAATCAAAAGGCATCAACAAGCAAATAGAAAAAAGGGGTGATATGTACCATCACTAGAAGTCTATACTGATCACATCATGCTTTCTTTATCAATCCAGTTATTCCACTTTTTAAAATACAAATGTCTAGCCAAAGATTGGTACCTTTCAATTTATTATTTTCAGGCATTACACTCTACCGTCGTCGACTTCTTCTTTCCACAGTTCTATTTCTTGTACATATTTATCTTATGGTCCACGGGAGCCCCAATCCCATTCTATATGACAAACATATTTAAATTTCCAGGAATATGTAACAAACAATATTATTTTTTGATATATTTCAAATAAAACTATTTTTTATCTCCTTTTATATATATATGTGCTCATAAATTTTTATCTTCCACTATGTTGAATGTCAAGAAATTGTGTTTATTTAATTTCAAAAAAAACAATTATCTCCTTTTATATATATGTCCTCATATATTTTTATCTTCCACTATGTTGAATGTCAAGAAATTATGTTTATTTAATTTTAATATAACTTTTTTTGTGCTGGCACATATAGAGACAAAATAGACAGAAATTTTGAACATAGTAAAATAGATTATATAGTTTCAAAAAATAAATGGGACTCTATGGGCCACGTGTTATTTACTGCATGGATACCACCTGTGCTTCATGATGATTTCCACATTTCCGTTGCAGTTTCCATCTGCCTCCGCTACTTTTTCCCATCCCTGTGCATTTATTCCCAACTCAGCCCGGCAGGGACTATGCTACCATGCAACACTTGTTTCTTCAAGTAACGAAAGAATTCCAAAGGCATCACTACCACTATAACACTTATTTGTTCAAGTAACCAAAGACCACCAAACTTATCCACTTATTTGTTCAAGTAACGAAAGAATACCAACTTTGTCCACTATTTCAAATGTGTGTAAAGATTAACCATATAACGAGCACACTTCAAGTCATGTTTATAGAGAGGAAATATCCATAATGTTCCCATCATAATAAGATATTTATAATTAAATAAATTTAAATAGGTTTAAATATATATATATATATATATATATATATATATATATATATATATATATATA
>ML794690.1:37045-53193 GCA_009831015.1 Picea engelmannii
CGTACAAGCAATAGATATGAGCTGCTACAAAATGCTCCAGACAATACCAAATAAGCCTCCAAAGGCTGGATATACAATGAAGACTGAATCAAGCAGATCTGAGGCATACTAATGCTCAACCTCCAAGCTGGAAAGTGCCACGTCCTGCTAGAATGCTGAAACCCTCAATAATTCTGCCCTGCTACCAAAAGTGTCCATTCATCCCGAGAAATATGCCAAATCATAGATCGGGCAATTGTAAGGACAACCCAGATGTCCAAATTCCCAAATCCACTCTCAAACCTCGTAGATCTGAATTCCTCCCCGAATGGTGTGCCCCACTAGATGACTGAAACCCTAGTTGGTTCGGCCCTGATGAAGGAGGCCTCCAAATGATCTGAAACTCTCCAAGAATATAGATCGGGCTATGAGAATCCTGTGGGAGAAGTTTCAGACTCAAAGCTCAGGCAAATCTCCCTAGATCTGAGTTTTACTGAATCACAGGACGTCCCTTATGGCTCTAAGATGTCCCAATCTGCAGAAAAATGTAGAATGATGATAACCCTCCAGAAAAACCCTCAAACTGATGGTCCTGCCCCTACAAACAAAACCCAACTGTCGGAATGGCCCTAGGCCCTCAGAATAAGCTGGATTGAACCTCCCTCTAGATGTTGGTGCACCCTTGCTGGAAACACAAGAACAATATGGCCTGCTACCTTCTGAAGCACTAGATGGAGATGGGATGAGACTAGAATGGTATGGAGGAGTCTTTCATCCCCGACACCAAGCTGCGGAACAAGGTGAGTGGATATTTCACCACTGAGTTTCTCACAAGGGTTTGTACAACAAACCCCCAAACTGAATGCTCAAGAGCAATAGCAAATGCTAATCCAAAACCAGAATGAGTAATAGGTGCACCCCAGCCTCTTACTTATACTTTTCCTTCTAATTCTCTATTGAGTTATTTTAACTCCCAGGGTTAATCTTATATTCTTCTGTTGAGTTATCTTTTACTCCTTTATCCTTTTCCTTTCTTAAGTCAACTTAAAAATATAAATTTTAACTTCTTGACTTTTCCCCCCCCTCAGAGTGAGACTATGACCTAGTGGGGGTGCCCAGGCCACTGAGTCTCCTCATCACCTCTCTAAGAGGTGGGGAACATTACAGGAGGCTAGAGGATCATTTTAACTTGGCTACAGGGGTGCCAAGCATGGCTATTTCCAAAGGATTGGTAAGCAATGGCATAGGAATCAAAGCCTCTTCCAATTCCTTGATTCGGTCCTTCAGTCTGGCATTCTCGGCCTTGATGCCTCCAATGGGATAATGAAGTACATCTCCACTCACTATGTGAAGTTGATAGATTTAGGATGGCCACATGTTCGCAAGGTTAACCTCTGAACGAAATTTTCCTTTCTTATTTTTTACATTTTTTTTTCAATAATCAATTTTTTGGACTCGCTGTAAAAAACAATGCTTTGGAACATGAATGATTCATCTTCGTCAATTTTTTTTGTATTGGATATGTCCATTGGACGACTATGATGGATGGTGTCTCCGGGTTGATCAAGGTAGCGGAATACGCTATCCAGATCAGGCTCAAGTTCCATGTTCTCACTCTCAAATTCGGGCTCTTCCACTTGTCCCACATTTTTTTTCTCTTCTTGTCTACTGGAATCTTGTGAGAACTATCAATTTTAGAGTGAGGAGGGTCATTATCTCCTCCTCCCTTTGAAGAACTCTAACTTTCTTTGTTGTTGTGGTGGGCCATTGGAGCAATGCTCTGGGATATCGTACTTTTTGGAGTGTTATTCGTCAATTGAACACTCTTGTCACCAGGGCCTTTTCCCTGTTGCATGTACAATTTAGTGTTGATTTGCAATGAGTCTCGGTCATCGGCATCAGAATCAGGAGCGTTGCCGCCAGTGTCTCTGTTTTTGGTCAGGTGTTTTTTGAAAAAAAAAAATCGAATCCAAGTGTTTGTAAATTTTGTAGAAAAATTTTATCGAGGTCGAACCCTCTTAGAATTTAAGCATATCTCAGGTCCAACTTGCTAAAATGCGTTGTGAATTCATCAATTTTGTTGATGTTCTTCAACACGAAGTCTCCGACTTTCCAAGGCAAAGGAATGAACTATTTTTTTCTCTTCTCTTGGAATAGATGCAACCAGTAGTTTTATTGTCGTGTTACTTCTGCAACAAACATTTTGTCTGTAATGTGACATGGAAGGAGAGTAGGTTTTTCCCTGGAGCCAAAAATCCTTATGAAAGTGTAATTATCCAAATGTTCAAGTGTCCCATTCTTGTCCAAAAAATGGGTTGTTTGTTCAAATATGTGGGGAAAATCTTCTCCTAACAACAAAACTTTGAAAATAGACACGAAGCCATTAAAAACCTCATAAAAATAGTGGGAGGCCTTGTGCTTCCACAAGGCCTGGTACCACAATGTTACTAGGTTGAATTCCTAGTTGAAATTCTTGGACAGAGACAGTTCTGGAAACGGGCAGCAATGTGCTATCGCAAAAACTAAGTAGGATGACATATAAAATTTATTTTCCCTTTGGAAGCTTGACAATTGGGAATAGATTTCATGGGAAATTAACTTGCCCCAATCAAAAATGGCTTGTTCCTTGACTGTGAAATACAAAATATAAAGAGCCATCCAGGAAATAATTGTTGTGGACTCATGTCTCATTATTCTTGTAAATAGCCAGGCAATTTCACGGAATGGATTTCTAAATGAACTAACCTGCAAGCTTGTGATATCTTTAGGAACTACAATCAGGTCTTCCAATAAATGGGGCAAGAGGTCCAACCCATTATCATGCTTTGCTAGGAACTGTTTGGAATCTTCTCCTTTGAACGTCAATGTTGGCTCTGAAAATCTTAACATCTGGCAGAAGACCTGAGATGACAAAGAAACAGAAGAGTGGTCCCGCAGTGGAATAATTATTTTGTCTGAAATAAATTTATTGGTGCACCAAGAGACCAACTCCTTACAATCAAAAACCTCAGGGACACAGCCTGCACGAGCAATCCCCGAGGTCCAAATTACTTCGTTCTGGGTGGCAGGGGTTGAGTAATCAGAATATGCGCTGGACAACTAGAAGTTTTGGTCCTCGTACCTTAATATGTTCACTGTATCTCCACAGAACTGTCCGATCTGATGCCATAGGTTTATGAGAACGTTGGTTTTCTCTAGATGATGGTTTAAATGAACAGTTGGAGTCAATAATGTAACCCTCCACAAAATCTTGATTAAATTCTTATGAATGGGAAAGCTCCTCAAGCCTTTCGTTGATTAATGACAATCTGTATGGGTGGTGCATGCTGAACTGTTAGGAGTAAACCTTACTTATTGCATATTTAGAAGTGTGAAGGTGGTGGGTACGGCGAAGAGAAATTAAGGATTGGAGGTTTCGTGAACATGCCAAGCTGAAGACGTGCGAACGAAATTTCATGATTTTGAAATCAACACTTGGAAGGGATAATATAACCCCCCGCAAATCTTGGTTTAATGTATATTAATAGGAGATCTCCTTGAGCCTTTCACCCATCAATGAAAATCTATACAATTCCTGCACGATGAATTGTTAGAATTAAATGTCAATAATTGCATATTTAGAAACAAGATGTGTATCTATATACACACACACACACACATATATTAAAACATTTTTTTATTATTATAGACAAGTGTGAAGGTCACAGAGATGGGGGAGAGCAAGGAATGAATGGCAAGGTCTGAAAAGCGGTTGGACGGGATTCAAAATAGGGTTACAAGGGATACTCAGAAGAGGCGAGTGTTCCACGGTCAAATTTTATGTATCAAAAATTTTGACTGCAAAACATGTAAAACAAAAGAGAGCATGATGGGGCAGTTCAGGAGTCAGTTTGTATATTTGTGGAATTCCAGAAAAGTGGCTAAGTATGAAATAGGGAAACGGTCGATCGGACTCATTTTCAGAATTGAATATTGAATATTTCGTGAACGGACCAACCCGACGACGCGCAACTGACATTCCATGATGTTTGAAATTAACACTCGGAAGGGATAATGTAACCATCCAGAAATTTTGGTTTTATGCATATTAATGGGAGATTTCCTCAAATCCTGGTTTAGCATTAACGCTTTCTAATTGCATACCTAGAAATAAGATCTTATATATAATTTCTAATTGCTAATTTCAAAAGGGCACGGGCACAGGAAACAACGATTAGGAATTGGATATTTCTTGAACCCGCCAACCCAACGATTCGTAGAATAAATTCGAAGAAATGGTGAAGTATGGAAAGTAGATGGACACACTTCAAAATGGGGTGAAAATAGTTCCACAGGAGATGTGAGGACCCGACGGTCAAATTGTATGTCTCAGAAGTTTTCAGGGCAAAATGTACTATATATATGTAAAAACATTTTTTTATTATAGACAAGTTCCAAGGTCACGGAGACGAGGGAGAGAAAGGAACGAATGGCAAGGTATGAAAAAAGGTTAGAAGGGATTTAAAATAGGGTTACAAGGATACTCAAGAGAGGTGAGTGTCCCACGATGAAATTTTATGTATCGGAATTTTTTACTGCAAAACGTGTAAAACGGAAGAGAGCGTGATGGGGCAGTTCAACGGTCGGTTTGTATATTTGCAGAATTCTAAGAAAGTGGCTAAGTATGAAATAGGAAAACTGTTGGTCGGACTCATTTTCAGAATTGAGGATTAAATATTTCATGAACGGACCAACCCGACGACGCACAAATGACATTCCATGTTGTTTGAAATTAACAGTTAGAAGGGATAATATAACCATCCGTAGATTTTGGTTTTATGCATATTAATGGGAGATTTTCTCAAATCCTGGTTGAGCATCAATGCTTGCTAATTTCATACATAGAAATAAGATCTTATATATAATTTCTAATTCCTAATTGCAAAAGGGCACAGGCATAGGAAACAACGATTAGGAATTGGATATTTCTTGAACCCATTGTTGGCACAGGGGTAGACCTGGGGTTCAACGCTACAACAGTGCACCGACAAAACCCTAACTACTGACACTTTTGGCAACACCTGTGAAGTAGATGAATTATCACCCAAGGTAGAGTTAGGGGTGGTTGCAGGACTCCAGTGTCTGCAACCTTAGTCGGGACACATATATGTGATTGTAACACCTTAACAGAGCAGTTAGTTATTACAGTCCATTAGTATTAAGCTTTAGTTCACAGTGCAACTAAACCCTAACAACAGATCAGCGCAGTATTCACACAGATCCAATAGCTTTAAGCACGAAGCACACACATAGAGATCAGATCTAGCATTCATTCACATTATTCATCACTAAACTATCATATTAGATTCATCTATCATCTAACATCACACTAAGCATTCAATCCTATAAACATGAGAGCAACCATAAAGCACAAAGAATTGACAACACAGGATATACGTGGTTCACCCCAACCCTGGGGCTACGTCCACCAACTCTTATTCTCTTTATTATCTTTGTCAAGCATCAGAACACTACTCTGCATAGGATAGGAGATCTGTGTGCACTTCGTCAGGTCCTCCTTCCCCAAGTAGATCTAGGCACAGAGCCTCCCATAGTCTGCGCACAAAGCACTACAGATGCCTTGCACTTAGCTCTGCAAGTATTAATCATGTCTTATTTCACATAGCCGGTACTAGCACTCAGCCATCTATCTCTACTTACATCGCCTAGTCTTCTATTTATACATTAAAAAATAGGCCTAAGCATGGGTAAACCCATGGGTCGACATTTCCATACCTGTTACATAGCCCAAAAACCCAAAAATCCCTAAAGAGGGGCTGAGATCCCGAGATCTCCACTTCGTCTTGCGATCCACCTTCGATAGCCTGTCAAAGTCCCCAAAATAGGTCAAACATGACCAAGGATCCTCAAAACTTGGTCAAGGGCCAATATGCCCCCAACACTCACCTGTGACTCGTGCCGAGTCACTCTGATCTGGGTAATTCTGCCTCTAAATCCTCGATCTTGGCTCGAGTTGCTTCAACTTCTTGTTGTGCCATGGCCTCCTGCTCAGTGAACTCTTGGATGACTACTTCATTGACAGGTCCCTCTAGGCACTGTTCAGCTGCAGTGATGACTTGCTCTAGCTCTGCTCCTCGACCTTCGATCTCTGCGAATAGTTTCCAAGCCTCATCATGTATGGGTTGGAGTCTATGAGTCACTTCCATGACTCTTATCTAAATGGTGTGGACCTGTTGTTGAGCAGTGCATTTCTCTTGGGATCGTTTCATCCTTTCAATAGCTGACAGGGGCTTCAACTGCGCATTTAGTGTTTCTACTTGTTGCTTCACCTCTTGGAGCTATGACTCCAGTTCCTTCAGTTATGGATTCTCAGTGAGTTGCTCATATGTTTGGGCACTTTGATCACTTAGTTTCTTACATTCCATGGCAAGGGCCTTTATTCTCTCAACTGTGCTTTGGTCAGTTGCTTCTCTTTGATCTCTCACCTCCTGCGAAGTGTCGAGAACTGTGCGGAGCTCTAAGTCTGTTATTCTTTTCTATAGCTACTGGATAGCTTCCACGAGCTGCTCTACTTGATTCTCAACGCGGTCTTCTACCTTTGTATCTAATCCTGTCATAGAGCGGAGTGATCTGTTGACTACTTCTTTCACTTCGAGTTGCTCTGCGAGAAACTGTTCTTTTTCTTGTTGAATCTGTGTTTTCTCCTCTTCAAACTTGGTCTGGAGATCAACCTTCTCCTACTCTTCAACTCGGCGTTGTTCTACGAGTACTTCTTTCACTTTGTTCAAGGCCTAGGTAGCTTGTTATGTTTCTTCCTGTGCACAATGAAGGCAAGCTTCGGTCGCATTAGCTAGTCGGTGGAATTGGGCTGCCTCATCTCCCAACTTTGGTTCTCCCGATGGAAAGGGTGCATTGGACACTGTGCAACTAGACTAAAGGGTCTATTGTACCCCTCGAAGTTTGACCTCGATTGTGTCGTACATATCCTCCTGCTTGGCTTCCTATTTCTGCAAGATTTCCTGCGAGGTGTCATTTACAGCTATGATGATGAAGTCAAAGTCATCAACAGTGAGCACCGTCTGTATATTGGTCAAGGTGGCTCTAGATTTCTTTCAGGAAGAGGGTTTCAAGGGAGAAACATTCCACTTCTTCAAGGGATCAGCCTCATCTCTAGGCGGTGTTACTTCACCTTACTTCTTCTCATCTTCTTTTCCATTTATCTCTTCTACTTTGTCATCATCCCCTCGTCCAGGTGATACTGAAGCAGTATTTTCTAAGGTGTTTCTTAAGTCTTGGACGGCTTTGGTCTTCTTCCTTCTATTAGTTCTAGGTGTGTCATGTTCTTTGTGAGTGGCCTCCGGGCTGTCAAGTTCATGATCATATATATCTTCAGGGTTAGCGGGGATAAGGAAGTCTACTGACCAGTCCTTAGTTATCTCTTTGAGGTCATCTTCTGTGAGCTTGTAGTATGACTGAAGCTCTTCCTTATGCTCTTTTGATCACGCAGTAATATAGTTGAAGTGTTGATCTGCACATAAATTCATGAGGGGTCATAACCGTTGTAGGGTGTTCGACATCATGCGAGGTTCAGCTTCAATATCCCTCTTTAGCTGGAGATAGTACGTATGAAAAACTATGTTTGACTACCACTATTTTCCCATGTCACTTGAGTACCAAAGCATTGTTGGATTACTAAGAGGGGGGGGTGAATCAGTAATAGCGTAATTATAATCCTTTTTCTTCAAATGTTATATCAATGTAGAATTATTATCCAATAATGAGCAGTAAGAAATAAACAATCACACACATACACAATACACCCGTGTTTTACGTGGAAACCCAAATCGAGAGAAAACCACGAAATGGTTTTTCTTATATGTCTTGAAGAATTACATTCATTGGAAGCACCAACTTCCTTTGTTTTCCAGCTGCAACTAGAAGGAGGCTCCAACCCCCTAGTTTCTCAGGCTACAACCTGAGGGAAGCTCCAAATCCCCAATTCTCTAGCTACATCCAGAAGAAGGCTACAACCCCCTATGTTCTCCAGCTACAATCGGAAGGTGGCAACAACCACTTGTTCTTCCCCGTCCTACCACCCTGAAGTAGAAGTAGAATGATGGAACCATTGGCACACTATCACTGTGAGATATATCAATCTAAACGTGTACCAATAAATATGAACCATGCATCAACCTGTACCTCATCCTGTAATCAACCTGTACCATAAACAAGTGCATCAACCATGCACCAACATGTACCAAACAACCTGTAATCAACCTGTACCATAAAAAAGTGCATCCAGCCATGTACCAAGTATGTACCAATCATGTGTCAAATACTCATCAACTATGACTCGTCAATATGTACCAACATCATCAACTATACACCTCATGTATGTGCCAACTCATCAACTACTTGTCTCAACCATGTACTCAACATGTACCTCAACCAAAATCCCTCATCAATTTCATCATTCGAATCTGATTTGTAGCTCTATAATAGACATGGTGTATATGATCACATTCCTACAAACCTTCCTTAACTTTAACAACAAGAGACTAGCATTTCCATCAAACTTTTCTTTAGTCTCACATGCCTAGTTTTGGATTAGTCAACAACCCTAACTTGAAGTAATCATAACTTTGAACCTATAATGCATAAATATTTGAAACTGATACACAATTTTATTCAATATGTTTTATGCAATTCCTTCTGGTTTCACTACTTGTAACCTCTCAGAAAAGGAGTTATAGCAAAAATGGCATACCTTGTTGAATTATGGCTTATTCTAGAGAGCGACCTTGTAGAGCATTCCCCGCACGA
This sequence comes from Picea engelmannii, assembly GCA_009831015.1. Taxonomy (NCBI): domain Eukaryota; kingdom Viridiplantae; phylum Streptophyta; class Pinopsida; order Pinales; family Pinaceae; genus Picea; species Picea engelmannii. The sequence goes on from ML794690.1 coordinate 45,848, forward strand.
AATATTTGTTGAATTGATATGAAAATGTTACATAGAATACTACATATTGTACCCTAACCAACACATTTTTTCTCACTAAATTTGGATCTGTTATGAAGAATTTATGATGTTTTTACCCGAAACACCTTTTTTTGACTAGTTTCAGGACTAGCCACAAACCATGTTTTCCATAGAGTGTAACTCCCAAAATGAAACGACCCACAAGATGATTTTTTTACCACAAATACTTGGGTATATTTTCTCAATGGCATAGAAATTTCACGATCTTGATCATTATATAAAAAATGTTATAGCGAAAATGGTGAGATGACCTGTAAATAACATACCTTAGAAAGCACCATCAAAAGAATTTATCCTTCCTTGCATTTCGGCCTTCTTTTCTTCACCTTCCCTCATAAATTTGGCTTATATATCCTTGTTTACCTTAGACACCTATATATATTCAATATTCTCGAGTGTGTTTAAAATGAGAGAGCCTTGCCTCTTATTTATACTCTCTAAGTAGCTTCCTTAAAAACATCTTCTAGGTCACTTGGCCCACTTTCCTTATTTTAGGGTTAACCCACTTCTAATTTCTTCATTAAATTTATTATTGAAATAATTTATTTTGCATTCACTTTGAATTATAATACACTCATCACCTCACTTTATTATTTACCTTTTAATATCTCTTAAACCACTTTGACTACTTTGACATTTTGGGGCTTCTAGATGACATATGAGGGTCCTCCAACTTCGTAAGGCCATAACTCTCAAACCATGAGAAGTTATGTGACATTCCACATACCACCAAAACTGGAATGAAATGTACTATCCATATAGAATAGTATTACCTTCAAATATAGAAAAAAACATACCGTTATCCATCAAACAAACTTGGGTCCATTACCCAAACCTGGGTTCTCCAACTTCACATGGTCATAACTCTCTAACCGTGAGGAGTTATGTGACGTTATACATATCACCGGAAATGGAATGACAAGAAATATCCAACTGGGATAGTTTCCCTGAAAAATTCACTATCCTTCATCTCATTATTCCACAATTAAGCATGGTTTCTCTTACTCCGCAAAGCATCTTCCCATGAGGGCTTTCACCATAAGAGGGCCACTTTGGAGTTCATCCATATTTACTTCCTATCAACCATGAAAAACAAATAATGAGTCCATTACCCAAACCTTTGTGCTATGGGGCTTTCTTCAAGGGTTGACATCAATGAAAACCAACCTTAATCAACAATCTCCCCCTTTGGCATTGATGGCAACACTCTGATGCAATACTAAAATCATATCACTCATGCTCCCCCTGGAACCATGCATATGTCCTCTGCATCTGATAAATCTCTCCCCCTTTGTCATCAATGGAAAAGGTATATTTCCATCCAGGGATGCTCCCCCTGACTGAACTCTCCTCTTATGGTGCTTCCTCATGTACATATAATACATAAGATAAGCATTCAAAAAGCATTCATTTTGGAGTAGAAATAACTCCAAGTCTTTGGCGAATATATTCAAAGGCTTCCCATGGAAGTGGTTTTGTAAATATGTATGCCACTTGTTCTTTTGTGCCCACATACTCAACTCTGATGTTCTTTTCTGCAACATGGTCATGTAGAAAGTGATAGTTGATTAGAATGTGCTTCGTCTTGGAGTGCATCACCAGGTTTTTTGAGATACTGATGACACTTGTATTATCACAATATATTGGAATGGGCTCATCATACTCAACCTGTATATCTGTCAAAGTTTGTTTCATCCAAAGAACCTGTGTACAACATGTTGTTGTTGCAATATACTCTGCCTCGGCTATAGATAGAGATATTGATGATTGTTTCTTGCTTAGCCATGATACCAAACACTCACCTAAGTAGAATGTTGCTCCATTGGTCCTTCTTCGGTCATCAATACAACCTGCCCAATATGCATCTGTGTAGGCAATAAGTGATATATCTTTTCCTTTTGGATACCATAATCCAAACTCTTCTATTCCTTTGAGATATCTGAAGATCCTCTTTATTGCTAATACATGTGATTCCTTTGGTGCTGCTTGAAATCATGCCACCTATCCAACTGCCTGCATTACATCTAGTCTGGATGTTGTCACATATAGTAGGATACCAATCATTGACCTGTATGGCCTCTGATCTGTAGACTTCGAATCATCATCTTTGCTCAACTTACAATTGGTTTGCATGGGAGTGATAATTGGTTTGCAATCTTCCATTTCGAACCTCTTTAGCATTTCTCTAATATACTTGGTTTGAGAAATAAAAATTTCTTGGTTGCTTTGACGTATCTGATGTTGGCAAATATGTAACAGACAACGAATGGCATGAGTACAGGAAGAATGTACAGAGGATTGTTAGAATATTTATAGGCAGCGTATACTTGTCATTGATGGCAAGTACAGTAGTGGTGATGGCTTGAGTACAGCAGCAATGATCAGCGGAGCAGCGATAATCGGGGAAGAGCACCAATTGTGTTCGTTGGATCTCTTTCTGAATTCCCGATGGTCGTCAGATCTGAATAAGAGCATGCTGAAGAGGTAGGCTTGTAAGGTTTGAGAAGCAATTATGATCGTTGGATCCTCTTCAAATTCTCGATAGATCGAGGGTCGTCAGATCTGAATGAAGACAAGAAGAGTGCACTGAAAAGGAGGATAGATCTCAGATGTTAGATCCAAGCGCAGGACCCGACCACCGTTGGATTGAGGAAAACCTGCACGATCTTTAAAAGTGCAAGGAGTAGAGGGCTCACAAATCCTGAAAGCAAGAGGACCGTCCATCTCAGGGGGTTATGTGGACCATTGATCCGACTCCCTGTCAGACTTTCAGGGATCGAGAGTTGGAGATGACAAGTAATATCATCCACAGAAATCTCGATTTCGCGATATGCAAAATCACGACGTAATCTAAGCCGTCAAATCAAGATCACATTTGGACCATCGATCTGACTCACGTCATCAAACCACGTCAGCTAGGTACACGTGGCACAACTAGGTAATGACAAGTGTCAGACTGATTCAACATGCCAAGCACATGTAAGTCACGAATCAGGGTGACACGTGGTATTTATTTAACACATGTGACATCAGCAGACTTACACCATGTTGGAGTTTCGAGGATCGCATGTTGGAGATGTCAAAGAAACAATGCAACAGGAATCTCAATTTCGCGATATGCAAAATCGTGACGTAATCTGAGCCATCAAATCAAGATCACATCTGAACCATCGATCTGACTCACGTAAGCAAACCACATCAGCTAGGAACACGTGGCACAACTAGGTAATGACAAGTGTCAGACTGATTCAACATGCCAAGCACATGTAAGTCACGAATCAGGGTGACACGTGGCAGTTATTTAACACATGTAACGTCAGCAGACGTACACCTTGTCAGAGTTTCGGGGATCAAGAGTTGGACATGTCAAAAATTATTGACATCAGGAATCCCGATATCGCGATATGTGAAATCACGATGTAATTTGAGCCGTCAGATTAAGGTTGAATCTGGACCGTCGATTCCAGTCCTTGTCAGAGTTTCGAGGATCGAGAGTTGGACATGTCAAAGATTATTGACATCAGGAATCCCGATATCGCGATATGTGAAATCGCGATGTAATCTAAGCCGTCAGATTAAGGTTGAATCTGGACTATTAATTCCAGTCCTTGTCGGAGTTTTGGGGATCGAGAGTTGGACATGTCAAAGATTATTGACATCAGGAATCCCAATATCGTGATATGTGAAATCATGATGTAATCTGAACCGTCAGATCAAGTGTTGATCGGAGGGTTACAGTTCTCTCTCACAGTTAACTCCTTAGTTTGGAATCTGTTGGCAAAACGGACTCATGATTGCAAATCAGTTAGCGTTTCAGTTGGCGTTTCAGTTGCTCGGACAGTTGTCTTTATTTTGGCTAAGGAGTTGGGAAGTTGAACCGTCGTGTAGTTGTGTATAAAAGAAAATGAGATAGACTGTGTATGGTTGGTTGTTCTGTATGAGAAAAGAATGAAACCATAAGAAAAGTAAAAGGAGAGAATGCGCAGGAGAAGATTGAGAATATGTGCAGTATGAGATGAAATGCAGAGTAGAATAACAAAACAAGTTGGAGCAGAGCAGAATGAGAGAACAAGTTGATGCAGAGCATACCCGCTGAACAGACAGAGGAAGAGAAGAACAGCAGAACAGTTTGTAGAAGACCATATTTTCATAACAAAGAAAGATTGGTATGAATTGTTTTACATGTGTAGTTGACTGTTTATTTATTTATTAACATTCTAGGGAGGTTGGGAGGTGCTCGGGAGGACTGTTGTCCTCAGAGGTTCAAGTGGGAGATTGAACACAGGAAGTTGTAGCTTCCATCTGGTTGCAGCCAAAGAAACCAGGGTGGCAGGATGGTGCATGGGAGAACAAGTGTTCTCTATTATACAAGTTGGAGCCTGTGTAACTGGAAGTTGGTGCTTCCATCCAGTTGGTGCTGGAACATTCAGGAAGTTGGTGCTTACATCCAGTTGGTGCTGGAATAATTCAGGGATTTGGTGCTTCCTTCTAGTGGGTGCTAGAGAAACCAGAGAGTTGGTGCTCTCAAACAAGTTGCAGCTTGTAAAATAGAGGTAGCAACCTCACATTGAGTTGGTGCTCAATTAAACATGATGTACAGAACTTAAAAGACTGCCTATCATTTCGAAAAAGAAGAGGTTTTCTCCCTTTATGGGTTTCCTCGTGAAAATCTATCTCTGTGTATACCTTGTGTGTGACTAGTGCTTTTTACTTTTACTGTCCATATGCTATATAATGTTGATGATCACTTGAAGAAAGATTAAGAATTTTTTAATAGACTAAAAATTGTTTAAGCTCAAAGACAACTAATTCACCCCCCCCCCTCTCTCAGTTGTATTAGTAATTTCAACATCTGAAGTCCCAGAAAGAAAGATAGTTCTCCAAGTAACGACATTTCAAATTCATTATGCATGTCTTTTGCAAATTTTTGGCTTAACCTGTCATCATCACTACCAAAAATAATATCATCAACATAAACTTCAATTTGTCTATTGTTTCGTTAGGTAAAAGTCTGTTTTCTAGTGTGTTTCTTTAGTATGCATTAGTATGCATTTGTAGTTAGGAAATCTGACGGTCACGATATGTTCCCGACATAGAGTGATCTGATGGTTCATACTCTCCTCAATCTTAACAGCCATTGATCTGTGGCTTAACACCTGATTGATCCATGATCTCTATTTAAAGAGCATGGAGGGTCATTTGTCGATGATCGATTGTGAGAAACTCTCTTGTAAATTCTCTTTGTAATATTTTTCTTTACATTAATAAACTTCTCCAAGTGGTCACGTTGGCTGAGGCCGTGGATGTTTCCCTGTAGGGGTTTTACCACGTGAAAACAATGGTGTGTTGATCTTTGATCTGGTTATGTGAGTGGTTATTGAAGGTGTTCATCTTCTGTTGGAATACCTGTGTCGTCGAACATGGTATCAAAGCTTCTTTGAAGACCCACTCATGTTGTAGATCAAGATCATGAAGTCGATTTGCCTCATCTCCACTTTATTTCATTTCCGTACATTTCTTGGTTGAGAGGAATGTTTCATTGTGTCTGGATCACTTGTTTCAGTCAGGAACACTTTTCGTTTCACTCAAAAAGATTTCTGTTTGCCCAAGATACGGCCATTACAGTCAGATCTGGAGATCTATGTATGCTTTTTGCCCCACACCCTGTGTGATCTCAGTAAATCAGAAACAAATAGGAAAATGTGCATCTTTCGGGAAAAATAATCGAGATCTAACCCTTGTTGTCATTGAGAAGAAAAAAAAAATTCTTGTGTGAAAAGAGTTTTTTTTTTAGCAAGCTCTTCAAGGTCATCTTCCACAACAACAACAACACCCACAATCCTCCTTCTGAACATTACAATATGTTTTGCTATATCATTTGATTAAAATTTGCCTTATTAAGTAAGAGGTCTTGAGTTCAAGTCTCTTTTTTGTTACCTTTTTTGAAAAAGTTCATGCTAAAACTGTAAAGTGTATTTCACTTCAAGTATAAAAGTGAATCACTATAAGTAGCTTTAATATTTTATTTTAGAGTTAATTATTTTCCATGCAACTTTTTTGTTATAAAGTAACTTCATTGTAAAAGTGATCCCTACTTCTCTTTATAAAAGTGGGTCACTTCATAAAGCAACTTACACAATCACGTGGTCATTTGGTTACCAATTGTGCCTTTTTTTAAAAGGGCATAACTCTAACATCGGAATTCCATTTTTAGTGTTGTTTTTTTTTAAAACCGCATAACTTTTCGAGCTCTTTCCATCCAAATCATCAGTTTCAGTTTTTAAATCCACATTCTCTGCATATTTAATATGGCTTCTACAAGTACTGTCTTACTTACCAGAAACAACTACTTCCAATGGAAATCTCATATGGAAGATTTATTAAGAAGTAAAGGCTTGTACCGGATTACCTTAGGAAAGGAAAAATAACCCACTGATGCTAATAAGAAAGCCAAGTGGGATAATAGGAATGATGAAGCACTTGGACTAATCGGAATTTCCATCTCTCCTGATTTAAGGTACCACCTTCAAGATATTGATGACCCCAAAGAAGCTTGGAACACGATTGAATCTGTGTTTGGTAAACTCAATATTATTCGAGCACAACAGTTAGAAAATCAAATACTNACCTTGAGTCCAAATGATTTTTCTTGCCTTGGAGACTATCTATCTAGGTTTAAAACACTCAGAATTTTATGTGAAGAATGTAAGATAAATATGGAGGAAGAGCGTTGCATCTATCTTATTCTTTCTAAGCTAGGTAGTGCATATTTTGTGTTTGTATCTACCTTTTATGCCATCAGAGAGGCTATAGGGGAAGAAACTTATGAAAAACCCACTCTTGAGTCCTTTTGTGCTTCTTTGATTCGAGAGGAAGATAATCTTGTACAATTTGGAATGATCAACACTGCAGGTCCCTCCAACAAAGCCTTAGTTGCCTAGTAGAAAGATAAACCCAAGTATCCCAAAAAACAACATTCTCGCTACAACAACAAACAACATAAGGGTCCCAAACCTACTCAGATAGGTTTAGCTCCTACTGGTGACAAAGGAGAAAAATATATAAGTAAGAATACTAACAGACATTGCAACTTTTGTGATAAAGATGGTCATGATGAGTCCAAATGTTTCAAGAACATGGCATCTTTAGAAGCAGTGATGAAGAAGCACAACATCAGTATTGATTCTACTTCTTCTTCTCACAGACATGCACTTTCTACTTCTGGTTTCTCCTTCAATTCAAATTCTACTACTACTTATTCTTCTGATGAGTGGCTTATTGATTCA
>ML794690.1:68828-110347 GCA_009831015.1 Picea engelmannii
AAATTTGTTGTGTATCGGAAAGTCGCACAGCATGTAGACACTGCTTGCATTTTTCTGTAGGTATGCTTCATATGACAATCCTGCCAACCTAGGAAGCACATCTTGTAAAAGAGGTTGCCTAGTTGTACAATGCATGGTTGTGTTGCCCACGGTTTGGATGGCAACATTGAGGCAATATCCATATATATATGGACATTTTTCACCGCATCACAGACAATCAATCGTATCATCACTTATCAAAGCGGAAGCAGAAGCAAGAGAGTTGCATTTCTCACATACAGGCTCAAAGAGGGTCGAGTACGCATTCGTTGCAACCAAAACACCTTCAACCTGGAAATGAAAGAATAGGAATTAATGCATTGAACAATATAATACACAACTGCACCCCCCCCCTTCAAAAAAAATAAAAAATAAATAAAACAATCCGCAGAAATTTGGTGAAGGCTATTTGTATAAGAAAAGTGAGGATGATTTTGTGGATGTATATGCACAACAATTGTAGAGCCAGCTAGTTTCTTCATATCCTGTACTATGTATTCTCGCAACTCTTTTACAAATGTTGCTTGGGTTGTGTGAAAGATCCTTTCTCTAACATCCCTTTTATTTGTTATATTTTTTAAGAGCATAAGTGGAAATTGTCCTTTATGCAATTGTTGTTCCATTGAAGAAAACAAATTTGAATAGGTATCGAACAATTGCAGTTGCAACATGGAACAGTACAATATTTGTGTAAGTTACCCAAGATACATGCACATGCGAAAGTAAAGGACAAAACTGGATATGGAAAAAAGTACCATTGCCTTGTCGCTATCCGACTCTCCATCCTTTATTTGGAGAATGTGTTATGAGCCAATTTTTCTCTCCATTGTGACAACTACGCCAATGGTTCTAATTGGGTAAATATCACTGCTCTGTGTAAGCTGGCTGATAGTTGCGTCTGGGACGAAATGATATTCTGAACAAACAGCATAAATTTTTTCCACAATACTTGTTTCGTTGAGTGAAATAATCTGATCACAATCACCACAGTCATATACTAGTTTGGGCAATATATTAAAATTTGTAATGGATATCCCATTACCCCGTAATATCTTTTCTGCATGTTTCTGGACAAGTTGTGTAGGAATAGTCAGTGTGACTGTCATCATGGTCTCCTTGTCTGTCATGTCAACATGCATAATGGATCTATTTTTGTTTTCCTTGTCCAAGTAGGTGCTATAGAAGACCATTATGTCCCCGATGAACACTTGTCCAGTTCGGTGGCTGCTCAAGCCCTCTATTGATAGTACTTTGGGTGTTACAACTCTAGACCTGGTAACAATTTTTGAACAGGAAAACTAAAGTGAATGGTAGTGTGCATTTTTTTTTTTTGTATTCTTTTTTCAATGGCATAAATCTACAAGTAGACGCATAACTTCGATGAACTATGGAGCCAAAGTTTTGAAACCATACATCTTATTATGCGGAACCTGCGCTATGTTCGTCGTCTCGCTTGTACTTGTTGATACCTCTTATGAACTGCAAACCATGTATTGCATATGACATCAGCATATTCACCATGTCATAGATGAATAAATGGTTGAGGATATTTGTTTGGTAAACATACTAGGAACAAAATGTATGCATATTTACCTTTGGCCTTGTTGGTCTGCTGATGTCTGGGATGACTAACGGCTCATGGCCATGTCACTAGTCCAACTTTTTTTTCTGCAAGCATGTGTATATGAACATTAGAAGGAATAAACAAGCTATTGCATTGTATATTGTCCATAATAGTTCTTAATGTCACATGCAGGGTGGAAGGAGATGGAATACGAAATAGGGTATCAAGGAATATACTCAGGAAACATGAGGACCCGAGCGTCAAATTGTATGCCTCTGATTTTTTGGCTAGAAAATGTGTAACAGTAAATAGTGCGTGATTGTGGAGCACGACAACCAATCTATATATTGCGGACCCCCAGAAGCCAGGGGAGCAATCTTGAACCTGCCAGCCTCGCACTCGCAATCGACAAAGTGGGTAAGTATGGAATAAGGTAGAAGTGTGACCATAAATGTGAAACCATTAGTCCTCCAACCAGCGCACCAAGTCATTTTCGGAAAGACCACTAAGCAAAGCAATTAGAAATCAAAAGGCATAATAGAAAATGGAAAAAGTAGAAATGGGGAGGGTAGAAAGGCCATTGTTGCCAAGTCATCGTTTTCTAGTCTAATATTATATGCCCCTACCCGGTTTGTATATTTAATTTACCATCACAGTTGGTATACCTTTTCAAAGATTGTACAACAGAACCCTCTGTTGTTGCACAGAACAATTCATCTTCCTGTCCAACCAACCTGTTTCTTCCAAGGTAGCAATGTCGAATATACAATGGACATGAAGGCAAATTAGTATGAAGACAAACATGTAAAAGAAATAAAAACAGTTCTATTTATTCCAATGTAAAAGCAAACATAATGCGATTCACATGAGAATACGCAGAAAGATACGTAGTATATACATACAGGTAAACCAAAAAATATATAATAATAATAATAATAAAAGGGTGCAATGTAGCAGAACAAGCACAACAAATATACAGACAATAAATGAAAAACTGAAAAATGGAATATGAAATAAGAGTACAGGTATCCACCTCTGTAACTCCTCGTCTACATTCTCGCCAAAGAGTCCATCATCCTCTCCACCCATTATGTTTGTTTAAATGTAGCAATGCAAGAAAAATACAACGGACATGAAGGAGGTTAGTATGCAGGAAGACATGTAATGAAGATAAGTTATTATGTAGGAAGGTATGCAACATCTACATACAATAAACTAAGTGAACACATATACAGACAATAAATGAAATACAAAACAACGCAATATGAAATAACAGTACAAGCATGTACCTTTCTATCTCCTCTTCAACCGATACAGTCAAGACTCCGTCGTTTTCTCCATCTATTCTGTTTGTTTGAATGTGGGAACGCACAAAATACAATGAACATGAATGGAAGCTGGTATGCACCGAAGAACAAGTAATATTTACATACAATAAACGAGACTCAACAAATAGAATAAAAGATAGGCAGAAACATGAACCTTTTCTCTTCTCTGTCCATAGTTGTAAATATGTAATTTTTTTCCCTACCCAAAATATATTACAAGCCACAAAATATTACGAAATTGCATGGCCATAGCTAAACGATTTTTGGTTTTCTGTGGAAAAGTATCCAGATATGATTCCACCCATGGAAATACATGTTATTTATCCTCTACATAGACTACTATGCCCACGATACAATATTTTGGTTTTCTGTGGCAAACTACCCAGATATGCTTCCAGACATGGAAATATAATTTTGCAGTATCTTTGTTGTACATATCATATCTCAAGTACAAGAAAAATTGTATCATGGTCACACAAGTCTGTGTAGAGGATAAAGAACATGTATTTTCATATGGGAACATTTCACCATACATGGTTTATAAGTGCAGATTGCATATGTTTTATTTTAACAAAAAAACAACAGATATTACAATTTCACATGTACTTCTCGAACTATTTTTCATGCAACTATTTTCTATCATGTCAACATTGAAGCACCAGCAAAATATCATAGCAGAATAGATATCGACCTCGCCAGATAGGGAAAATAACACAACTGCATGTCCACTCATGGGTGCAGGGGTTGAACATCGTAAAGCACCCAAAAAATAATAATAATACATATAAAAAAAAAACGGCTCCAATTGTCAACGCAGGACCCCAACCTTGCAAAGTTGAAGAAAACAAAAAAAAACAGAAATCACCAAACCAAGGAGAAAGCACGAACATGCCCAATTGTAGCCCCAGGACCCCAAATTGTAAACTTGAGCCAAACAAACACAACCAGCAACCGACGAACCAACGAACTAGCGAACAAGCAACAACCACCAAACCAGTAAACAACATATGTATCTCCAACAATTACGAAACTATAGCCAAAGAAAAGAAGGAACCAGAAACATATGATGAGCATGCCAGTAGAAATAAGTAAACATTCTTACTTGCAAACTGCAAACACTGAACAACAAAGAAGGAATAGAAAATGAAACTATGGCATGGAAGCTTACTCCAAAACGATGAAAGGCAGAAGCGCAAATCGAATTGTGAACCAAACAACAACAACAAGTAGCAATCGGCGAACCAATGAAGAAGAAGCACTCACCGAACTAGTAAACAAAGTATGTAGCTTCAACGATGACGAAATTGCATTGCAAGGCTAGAAGAAGGATGAAACATACAATGCATATTCAATTGGCAGTGGACAACAATATTTTCCAAAATCACTGCAACATTGTATAGAAAATTTCGAGGAAAAATGTACTCCGAGAAGCATATTTAGATAAACATTTAAGGTTGTCAGTTGTTTAAGGGCCTTGCGGTATGCAAACATTTAAGTTGCCAAGCCTGTTTGAGGACCTCACATCATGTAAACATTTAAGCTGTCAGGCCTATTCAAGAACCTCAAAAAAAGTGTCAATACATTTCAATACAAATACAAAGGAGTAATAATAATAATAGTAGCACAAATAAAAAAATAAATCACAATACAAGGTTATAAACTTTTGAATTATCGATCACTATAAACCTTGGATATCTAAACATTTCAATATGATTAGTACAAATAAAAAAGCATTGTATATGATCTAAGACAATGCTAGCAGAAAATGCTAAGACAAACATTCGAACTAATGCTAGCATTAATCCACCTTCAAGCAATGCATAAGAAAATATATGATACAAAAAGACCATATATGATCAAATACTTTGTATATGCCAACATATATAACATTGGGAATAGTGAAGCCGACAATAAGACCTCCAATCTGTTATCCAATCAAATCATGACATATATGGTACTTTTTATTATATAAAAATCAATGTTTTTAGTTCCATAGTTCCAACAATAGATATTATGGAAATATTTGTGGTCAAAGAACAAACTAATATGAAGTCAACGAATTATCGATCGCTATAGTCCCTCTATGCCTTCACTAGGGACTAATAAAAGCTCCATCATATTATTTCAAATAGATTTATTCTTAAAATTTTAAAATAAGAATAAAATTTCCATTATATTAGGAAATCCAACTTTAAGTACAATAATCCAATCCTCCATATTTTGATGCTCACTTTAACTCCACATTCTCAACATACATTTAAATTTACAAATAAAAACTAATAGTGATAAAAATACATTATATTAAATAAAATTATTTGAATAAATAATCTTAAAATTCAAAATTAACATTTAATTTTACAAATAAAAACTAAGTAAACTCTTATCAAATAAAATTATCAAAATATATAATCTTAAAATTCCTAATTAAAAATAAATTCTCTTAAATCCAAAAGCTACCACGATCTATGAAATTCCATTGACCATAAAAACTTATCAAGGACACAGCTCTGACATCAAAACCAATAGAACTTGAACCTCGTACTAAAATGGTGTAGTCTAACTGTTACCCTTTTTTACCCTCGATGTTTGCACCTTCGATGTCCTCGACGTCTGCACGTCTTTCTGGTGCATACCTCCCTTCCGTATTGTTCGTCGTTTCTGTTTATGTTTCTGTTTCCGTTTCCTTGGTTTCAACTACTTTATTAACCAATTCAACTTTAAAACGAAGGGAAAAAAAGTTATTTGTTGGACAGGTAAATCGTAAATCAATTCAACTTTAGATTCGACGATATATGATGCAGGAGCATCGCCCACATCAAGCGAGCCAGCACGGAAGTGAAGGACAGCTGGACAAGCCCAGCACAAATTTTGAAATTGTCTCGAAGATAATGCGCCAAACTTAAATGTGATAGTTAAGGAGAGGCGTACTTTTGTATTGTAAAGGACCTTGAGCGATCCGCTCTCATCCATAGTAGGTAGAAGGCATTTATGTAAGTAGGTAGAATTGAATATAGGATTAGACAGTTTTAGAAAGAAAGAGGGAAACTGGATATAGACACCCTCATTGTGTATTGTAACATTAGCACGACTACAGAAGAAGGAGAGAAGCAGAGAGCTGTGTAGCAGACTCCATGTACAGAAGTTCTAAATTTATATAAATAAAGTTGTGATTCAAACTCATGGTGTTTACTTATTCTCTGTGTATGCATCTTTGAATGCTACGTTCATGAATGGTTTATTCTTTCTGCCATGCAATTGCTTTTATGCTATGTATGAGTGATTTCTTGTTGAGTGTTTGAAATCTGAGAGAGGAAGAGTAAGAGGAATGAGTTTCAATTGTTTCTCTATCTGAGCAAGAGATTCATGTAAGGATTGCAGTTGAAGTAATCCGCAAGGAGTGCGTTGACGAAGGGCTCAGGTAGTTTAACTCTTGTCCTCGTTCACCCAGAGTGAATTTGGGCACAGGAGCCGTGCAAAGAGTGTGCAGGCCGAGTGAGGTCTTAGGGTTGCGAACCTGAGCAAAATATCAGAAGACCGTTGTTGCAGGTGTGCGTAGAGTCGAAGGGTTCTCAGATATTTGAAAGTATCTGAAGGTTCCCGCAAGGAGTGCGTGCAAGGACCCTCTTTGAGGCTCAAAGTTGTGAGAAGCTCTGGAGGAGTAAGGCCTTTGAAAACATTGAGGGACATTAGAAGTTTGTAGCTCAAGCGGACAAGTCCAGGGAAGAGTCCTTGGGTTCTGTCGTGGAAATCATCAAGGGAAAGAGATCGATGGTCTGAAATTTGTGGGAAGGATTTACGAAATCCTGCCAACCGTCAAATCCGCTAGAGAAGCGAGGAGGTTATGGTAGTGCACGGAGTTCACCCATAGGGGAACGTGAGCCGTTGGATCCTCACTCAGTTACCCATCCGTCGTTAGATCGACCAGGAGTTCCGCGAGGTTTAAGTCCCATGAATAGGAGGAGGAAAGTTTCGACGAGAGGTGTAACCATCGAAATTTCGGCATTCACGAAATTGAGAGTCACGAGGACAAGTGATCGGGAATTTTCATAGTGAAAATCCTGGAATCGATATGAACCATCCATCTTGAGGAGACAGGTGGTAATCATCGAGAGCTCGTCGGCATTTCGAGGACTGGGGTTCTAAGTTGACAAAGGAATTGTGTCATCGGGGCATCAAAAGTCTCAAAATCCCGAGGTTGAATTAGGACCACCCATCTTGAGAGGACACGTGGTGAAGATCTACGATATCGGGAAAAGTCCTGAAAGGGAAGACTCCATCAGAGTTTTGGGATTCGGAAAATCGGAGGTTCTGAGGGCAAAGGATCAGGAAAATCCATGTTGAAAACCCCGTAGACGATCAGAGTCGTCCATCAGTTGGGACGCGTGTCAGAAATCTGAGGGAAGTCAGGAATCGGCATTTCATGAGTCAGGGAGACAAGGAAGACTTGCAACTTGGAATCGCGAAGCCCGATTTTCCAAAAGGAAGGAGAGCTCCGTGTGGGACCCAGCTGATGTCATCTCGTTAGAACGAGGCATCAGGAATTTGAAGTTGCTGAGACCCCGAGATAAAATCAGTTTCGTTCAAATATAGAGGATGCATGGTGACAATCGAGGCTATCGGGGAAAATCTCGACAAGAAAAGTCAATTTTCGGGAAATCGAGAGTTGGGAAATCATGAATCTCATGGACAAGAGGCCCAATACATATTGACACTCGAAACCCTGAATCTCGATAAGAGATAGGGTTGTGGTCATATAAGGCAGGGTCGTGTGGACTAGGAGCATAGCTAGGAGGGGCTGAAGCAAAAAGGAAGCACATCAGGATATCGTAGATCGGGGATTCGAGGAAGCAAGTGTTGGTGAAATCGGGGATTGGAAAACCTCGAAACCCGATTGTTATTTTCTGTTGAGAACGGAGAAGCACTCAAGCCTAAGGGCTGTAACGAGCAGGACAGACCTTTGGGTCAAATATTAATAAGGATTCCAGGGGAGAATCAAAGGATCCACTCCGTCTCGAGGGTAATTTAGAACGATCCTTAAGACCGGGAGGTCAGGCGCAGGACCTGCTGAGGTAGGTGCCTGGGTGGACTCCATCAAGTGGTATCAGAGCTTAGAAATCTTCTTTGCTTTCTGTAGCAGGAAGAAGGAAGATTCACCATGCCACCGAGAAGGAGAGATAGACAATCACCCGATCCAGAGGAGGAAAGGGAGACGTCCAGAGGAAGGGGTAGACAGGTGCAGAACCTAGAAGTAGAAAGAGATCTGCATAACATACGCGCCAGACTTGTGGACGTGGAGATAAGACAGAAACGCACAGTTGATGTAGGAGATATCAGTGAGTCCGAAAATGAAGATGATGTTGGACATGGATAAGAAGAAATCATAGCAGAGGATGTAGCAAATGAGCGCTTACTTAAAGTTGTTGCAAGAATGGGTGCAAAGGCGAAGATGGACATTCCAGTTTATGAGGGAAATCTGGATGTAGAAGAGCTTCTAGACTGGATTAGAGCTCTAGACACATATTTTGACTATGAAGATGTCAAAGAGGACAAGAAGATCAAGCATGTCGTCACGAGATTAAAAGGACATGCAGCATTGTGGTGGGATGAACTACAAGCGAACAGGCGTTGCCAAGGCAAGCAGAAAATTAAGAGCTGGGATAGAATGATTGCAAAGATGAAGGCAAAATTCATCCCCAGGGATTACCAAATTACATTGTTCAGGAGGATGCAGAACCTGAGACAGAAGTTGATGTCAGTAAAGGAGTATATTGAGGAATTGTACAGGTTGAATATCAGATCAGGTCATCATGAAAGAAATGATGAAAAGGTAGCTAGGTATATGAATGGCCTGAGATATGAGATTCAGGATGAGATGAGTATGTTGACCATCCGAACGGTGGAAGATGTTTATCAGATGGCTCTGAAAGCAGAAGAGAAGCTGAGCCGAAAGAAAATTCAAAGAGGCCGAGGCAGAAGCCAACCCAGGGGAAAATCTGTTGTCCAGGACAGAAACCAGAAGCCCAAGGAAAACTAGAAGAAACCTCAGACCCAAACTGAGAGAGGTGGAAGCTCACAGCAGGGGAAATATGTTGAACAGAGAGGACAACATACTAAGCAAAGAGGAGGGTATGTTGATAATAATACTTTTCCTCGTACTAGAGGTAGGGGAAGAGGCAGAGGTGGATTAATTACATGCTTCACATGTGGAAAGAATGGGCACAAGTCTTATGAGTGTCCTGATAAAAAGAAAGAGGGTGGAGAGACTCACATCGCCGAAGTACAGGGGAGAAATGTTGAGGCAGAGGATGCTGAAGGTGGAAGATCACTGATGATGCGGAAATTTCTTTTGACACCCGAAAGGGAGGTGGAGAGTTCAGTCCAAAGGACTATACTTTTTCGAACTGCTTGCAAAACCAAGGACAGAGTGTGCAAGGTCATTGTGGACAGTGGTAGCACAGATAATCTCATCTCAACCGAGATGGTAGAAAATCTGGAGCTGGAGACGATTGAACATCCGAGCCCATACAAAGTTTCATGGCTACAAAAAGGACATCAGGTAAATGTCACTAAACAATGTTTAGTTGAATTTAAGATAGGAGGATATAATGATAAGATCTTGTGTGATGTTATTCCCATGGATGTTTGTCATCTATTGCTGGGTAGACTATGGCAATATGACAGAAATGTGATTCATGATGGGAGGATGAACACATACACCCTAGAAAGGAACGAGAGAACTCATATGTTTCTTCCAATCAAGGATAAAGAAGTAAAGCCGGAGGTAAGCAACATTGTACTTCTCATGAGTGGGAAGGAACTTCTTACAGAGGTCAAGAAGAAAGAGGAACCGCAATTCATTGTGGTCAGAAAACCAAAGATTGATTTGACCAGCACAAGAGTGGATGATTTACCAGAAGAAGTTCAGGAACTGCTGGAAGAGTTTGTTGATATAGTAGTGGACGAATTACCTCGTTCATTGCCACCGATCAGAAGTGTGAGTCACCATATTGATCTCATACCTGGAGCCATTTTTCCAAACAAAGCCGCGTACAGATTGACACCGCAGGAGAATGAAGAGGTTAAAAGGCAGGTCCAGGATTTGTTGCACAAGGGTTTGGTCAGGGAAAGCTTGAGTCTGTGTGTTGTTCCGACAGTACTCAGTCCGAAGAAGGACGGAGGCTGGAGGATGTGCACTGATTCAAGAGCCATTAACAAGATAACCATCAGGTATAGATTTCCATTACCAAGGATGGATGACCTGATGGATTGCTTGAGTGGAGCAAAGTATTTTTCAAAGGTTGATTTGAAAAGCGGATACCATCAGATTCGCATGAGAGAAGGTGATGAGTGGAAGACAGCATTCAAAACAAATGAAGGGTTGTATGAATGGCTTGTTATGCCATTTGTCTTAACAAATGCACCAAGTACCTTCATGAGGTTGATGAACGAAGTCCTGAGGGAGTTCATCGGAAAATTTGTTATCGTATATCTGGATGATATACTGATTTTCAGTAAAATGGAGGTTGAACATCTGAAGCATTTGGCCATTGTGATGAAGAGATTACAGCAAGAGAAGCTGCTGATAAACATGAAGAAGTCCTCATTCATGAAGACAGAGCTCATTTATTTGGGATTTTTTATTTCTGCAGATGAGTTGAGGATGGATCCAGATAAGGTGGAGGTAATCAAAAATTGGCCATCACCGAAGAACATATTTTAGGTGAGAAGTTTTCACGGGTTAGCTAGTTTCTATCGGAAGTTCATCAGGAATTTCAGTGGAATTAGTGCAGCAATGATGGATACAGTGAAGAAAAGACATAAATATTTTCACTGGACAAAGGAAGTTGAGAAGAGTTTTAACCTGTTGAAAAGGAAAATTACGGAACAACCAATTCTAGTGTTGCCTAATTTTCAAAATACATTTCAGGTGAAGTGTGATGCAAGTGGATTTGCGATAGGGGCAGTCTTGAGTCAAGAAGACAGGTCGATAGCGTACTTTAGCGAGAAGCTGAATGAAGCAAAGGTGAAGTATTCCACATATGATAAGCAGTTTTATGCCATCATACAGGCATTGAAGAAGTGGAGGCATTATTTGATCCCGAAAGAATTTATTCTATACAGTGACAACCATGCACTACAGTTTGTGACTCAACAGGAAAAGTTGAATCAGAGACATGTTAAATGGGTTGAATATATGCAAAATTTCACTTTTGTGATTAAACATATTTATGGTACTGCTAACAAAGTTGTTGATGCTTTGAGCAGGAAGTGTTTGTTGTTGCAGGAGTTCAAAGTCAAAACATTGGGTTTTGATGATCTCAGGGACATGTACGCAGATGACCCAGACTTTAAGGAAGCATATGAAGCAGCTGAGAATCTAGTTCTCAGAGATAGCAGCAAATGGGCCGAATACATGATCTAGGAAGGATTGTTGTTTAAGGGCAATCAGCTATGTATTATCAATTGCTCCATGAGGGAGAATCTGCTAAAGGAGAAATACAGTGGAGGATTGGCAGGGCATTTTGGTCATGAAAAAACATTCGCAAAGTTGAGCGAATCATACTTTTGGCTGGGGATGCGATCAGAGGTCAAGATATTTGTAGACAGATGCAGAATTTGCCAGCATTCAAAGGGAAGAAAGCAGAATGCAGGGTTTTATCAACCATTTCCCATACCAGAAAGGTCGTGGGATGAAATTAGCATGGATTTCATATTGGGGTTGCCAAGGATGAAAAGAGGATTCGATTCGATCTTTGTGGTGGTGGATAGATTTTCTAAAATGGCACACTTCATTCCATGTCAGAAAACCAGTGACGCAACTCACATCGCGAACCTGTTTTTCAAATAAGTCATTCGACTTCACGGCTTACCAAGGAGTATAGTTTCGGACAGAGATACGAAGTTCATAGGGCATTTCTGAAGAACCTTATGGAAGAAGCTGGGAACTAACTTGTTATTTAGTTTGGCTTATCATCCTCAGACGGATGGACAGACAGAAGTAGTGAACAGAAGTCTAGGAGATTTGCTGAGAAGCTTGGTGACAGAGCACCATAGCAGTTGGGACAATATATTTCCGCAGGAAGAGTTTGCGTATAACAACTCAGTGAACAGAAGTACAGGACAGAGTCCATTTCAGATTGTTTATGGCATACAGCCGAGGGGAATTTATGAATTGAGTGATTCAGAACAGAATGCAACTAGGAGCACTAGTGGAGAAGATTTCGCAGAAGCGATGAAGGAACTTCACAGCCGAGTGAAGGGGTGATTGTAGAATTCAAGTCAGGAGTATAAGCGGAGAGTAGATCAACACAAAAGACAACTTCAATTCGAAGTTGGTGACTTGATTTTGGAACATATGAGAAAGGAAAGGTTCCTGAGAGGAACGTATAATAAATTGAATATGAAGAAGATCGGGCCATGTAGGGTCTTGAAGAAAATTGGAGAAAATGCTTATGAGATTGAATTACCCGATGGGATCGGAATTTCTCCGATATTCAATGTCTTAGATTTATACCCATACAAAGCTGAGGAAGCAGGAACAAATGATGAATAGTCAAAGGTTCAGTGGCAAAAGTAGATGCCAGTTGCAGATAAGCCACAGATGGAGCGGATATTGGATAAACGAGTGGGTAAGAAGACAAGGAGGAAAGAATACTTCGAATATTTGGTCAAGTGGAAAGGCCATCCAGTTGAATATGCCAGCTGGGAGAATGAAGCAGAGATTAAGAAGCATGGACAGACCATGCAAGAGCTCATGGACAGGATCCCATGAAGATTTTCAAGTGAGGGAGTATGATGCAGGAGCACCGCCCACATCAAGAAAGCCAGCACGGAAGTGAAGGACAGCTGGACAAGCCCAGCAAAAATTTTGAAATTGTCTCGAAGATAATGCACCAAACTTAAATGTGATAGTTAAGGAGAGGCATACTTTTGTATTGTAAAGGACCTTGAGCGATCCACTCTTGTCCATAGTAGGTAGAAGGCATTTATGTAAGTAGGTAGAATTGAATATAGGATTAGACAGTTTTAGAAAGAAAGAGGGAAACTGGATATAGACACCCTCATTGTGTATTGTAACATTAGCACGACTGCAGAAGAAGGAGAGAAGCAGAGAGCTGTGTAGCAGACTCCATGTACAGAAGTTATGAATTTATATAAAGAAAGTTGTGATTCAGACTCATGGTGTTTACTTATTCTCTATGTATGCATCTTTGAATGCTACGTTCATGAATGGTTTGTTCTTTCTGCCATGCAATTTCTTTTATGTTATGTATGAGTGATTTCTTGTTGAGTGTTTGAAATCTGAGAGAGGAAGAGTAAGAGGAATGAGTTTCAATTGTTTCTCTATCTAAGCAAGAGATTCCTGCAAGGAGTTCAGTTGAATTCGTCCGCAAGGAGTGCGTTGACGAAGGGCTCAGGTAGTTTAACTCTTGTTCTCGTTCACCCGGAGTGCATTTGGGCACAGGAGCCGTGCAAGGAGTGTGCAGGCAGAGTGAGGTCTCAAAGTTGCGAACCTGAGCAAAATATCGGAAGACTGCTGCTGCGGGTGTGCGCAGAGTCGAAGGGTTCTCAGATATTTGAAAGTATCTGAAGGTTCCCGCAAGGAGTGCGTGCAAGGACCCTCTTTGAGGCTTGAAGTTGTGAGAATATATGGAGGAGTAAGGCCTTTGAAAACATTGAGGGACATTAGAAGTTTGTAGCACAAGCGGACAAGTCCAGGGAAGATTCCTTAGCTTCCTTCGTGGAAATCATCAAGGGAAAGAGATTGACAGTCTGAAATTTGTGGGAAGGATTTACAAAATCCCACCAACCGTCAGATCTGCCAGAGAAGTGAGAAGGTTATGGTAGTGCGCGGAGTTCACCCATAGGGGAACGTGAGCCATTGGATCCTCTCTCAGTTACCCGTCCGTCGTTAGATTGACCAGGAGTTGTGTGAGGTTTAAGTCCCATGAACAAGAGGAGGAAAGTTCTAATGAGAGGCACAACCATCGGAATTTCGGCATTCATGAAATTGGGAGTCACGAGGACGAGTGATCGGGAATTTTCATAGTGAAAATCCCAGAATCGATCTAAACCATCCATCTTGAGGAGACAGGTGGCAATCATCAAGAGCCCGTCGGCATTTCGATGACCGGGGTTCTAAGTTGACAAAGGAATTGTGTCATCGGGTCATCAAAAGTCTCAAAATCCTGAGGTTGAATCAGGACCGCCCATCTTGAGAGGACACATGGTGAAGATCTACGATCTCGGGAAAAGTCCCGAAAGGGAAGACTCCATCGAAGTTTCAGGATTCGGCAAATCGAAGGTTCTGAGGGCAAAGGACTGGGAAAATCCATGTTGAAAACCCCGTAGACGATCGGAGTCATCCATCAGTTGGGACGCGTGTCATAAATACAAGGGAAGTCGGGAATCGGCATTTCACGAGTCAGGGAGACAAGGAAGACTTGCAACTTGGAATCGCAAAGCCTGGTTTTCCAAAAGGAAGGATAGCTCCGTGTGGGACCCAGCTGACATCATCTCGTCAGAACGAGGCATCGATAATTTGAAGTCGCTGAGACCCCGAGAGAAAATCAGGGTCATTCATATCTAGAGGACACATGGAGATAATCGAGGCTATCGGGGAAAATCCCGACAGGAAAAGTCAATTGTCGGGAAATCAAGAGTGAGGAAATAGGGAATCCCATGGACAAGAGGCCCAATACATATTGACACTCGAAACCCTGAATCATGATAAGAGATAGGGTTGTGGTCATATAAGGCAGGGTCATGTGGACTAGGAGCATAATCAGGAGGGGCTGAAGAAAAAAGGAAGCACATCGGGATATTGGAGATCGGGGATTCGAGGAAGCAAGTGTTGGTGACATCGGGGATTGGAAAACCCTGAAACTCGATTGTTATTTTCTGTTGAGAATGGAGAAGCGCTCAAGCCTAAGGGATGTAACGACCAGGACAGACCTGTGGGTCAAATCTTAATAAGGATTCTAGGGGAGAATCAAAGGAGCCACTCCGTCTCGAGGGTAATTTAGAACGATCCTTAAGACCGGGAGGTCAGGCGCGGGACCTGCTGAGGTAGGTGCCTGGGTGGACGCTACCAATATACATCATTGGCATATGGAACATTAATATTTATATTTATCAGGTAGATAATTTATGTGTTACTAGGTACATAATATTAGTAGGAATATTTACAAGAACGACACCCAGAAGAAACTTAATTTATGGTCTTTCTTGACAACTAGTAATGGTGTTTTATGGCGCACCCGTCAACAATAAACAACATTTTGTCAATTGAGCCTCCTTCTCTATAGCCCCAGCGGAGAAACAGATAATGCTCCTAAAAACGAAATGCCCATGGCATTTCCAGCATCTGTCACCATTGTAAGCAACCTTTTTTCATTTTGATTTCAGTCTCCATGTATGATTGCACCAGACAAACAACTATGAAAACCCTACATCAGTTCTTCCTTAAGGAAAACCCTACCCTATTGTCATCGCTTCTTGGTTGTTGAATTTGTTATGGACCTAACCCCTCACATAGGTAGAATAATATATTCCGATGTAATAAAGGTCAATATTAATAAGGCCTAGCAATAAGGAAGAATAAGTCCAATGTAAGAAGACCTAATAGAAGCTTCCACTTCTAGAAGGATCTCCCTCTAAATGGTTCTTTTGATAGACATATTTCATATAAATAAGAGTCGAGGGTATGAGAAATTTTGTCTTGGATATTATTGTAATAGAGCTCTGCTCTGTTGGAGGTTTCCCCCTCGAAGAGGCAAGTGAACATTTCTCTCAGTAATCAAAGTGCTCTTTCTGGTGTTATTCTGGTATCATTTTGGTATTAATGTGGTGTTGTTCTGGTTATATTGTTGTTCATCTTCCATTTCTAGCTATTTATTTTTTTCTCCATACTTTTTTATATCTGGAATATTACAAGTGGTATCAGAGCACATTCCTTAGCATAAAATTGTGGGTTAAATTTTTTTCAGGGTAGAGACACATTCTGACGTCTTTAAGCTATAGAGATATGTCGTTATGTGCATAAACCCACGGTCATGGATTCATACATGCAGGAAATACAAGTGGTACTTAAGCACACATCTGTTGGCCACCCTTGTAACCCATGTTGGTACCCCTTCGAGTGGTAGCGCATCAAACAGCACCTGTATACAGATCAACCTAGATTTTTTGAATCCCTCCCTAGATAAACTGATCAAACGTCGGACTGATATAGTGCCATCGAGAACAGCACTCAGGAAGATACTCTCTAGTACCTGGGTAGTCGGGTAGTATGGCTAAGGGCACGATCTAGCCTCCTTAGTTGGTTCCCTGAGACATTGGGTTGAGTACTATTGTTGGACCCTGCACGTATATCAGAGATTTATATCACAGGGAAAACCCTTGTCTGTAGAACCCTTGAATATATAACCTTTAGGGATGGAAACAAAAATAGAACAGACAAGATCTATTGTCGCACAACTGTGTCTCCTGCATTCGAGTTGCCAAATTACTACACATTTCTTCTTGCTAAGCATTTGGGAATTTCATCATTGCAGTATTCTTCAAATCCTGTTGGCACCATTATTTGAGACCTATTCCATTGGATTTCTCTCGTGGCCCTTATCGCATTCATACATATCATTTTTCAGGAAAAAAAAATCTATGTGACCCCACCCACCCCTTTTTGGTTCCCTCATCATCATGGCCCATACCCGTAGCCAATACTTGGAACCTCGCTTCAATACCTTGCACTCTAATTTCACAGAGACCCAACAACAAGTGAGACAGCTCAGTGCCAATATTGTCACCATCAATAAAAATATGCATTCCTCCATCGTCGACTCAATCAAGGAACTCAAACAAGACCTCAAATAAGACATTACTACCTAGCTTGAATCTGTCACTATGATGATCTGCACCAAGCTACATATCCCTGTAGATCCTCCCTTATCTGACCCACCTTTGCATACTGAAGGTGAAACTTCCTCTCATTCCCAGAATTTTCAGCCCCATCACTTTCAGTGTGACCTACTCCTTTTGTGTGTGGATGTGACCAAATTTGATGGCTCGGATCCCACTAGATGGGTAACTCAAATGGAACATCATTTCTCTTTGTACGACATTACAGATGAATTGGCCAAACTCTGGTATGGTGTTCTCCATCTAGATTAAGTACGGTGGCAATGGTGGCAATGGATAAAAAATGCCCGCCAAGGGTATGTTGCTTGGACACTCTTTGTGGCATAGCTTTATGAATGCTTTGACATTGACACCAACCATTTAGGTCATTTGACAAAGTTGAAACAATCTGGAATGGTGGAAGACTGTATAGTTTCTTTTGAGCAAATGGATTTTCATACAGAGGGAATGTATGATGCTTTTTTCCGAGAATTTTTTATCGGTGGCCTCAAGGATGAGATTTGTGCCCATGTCCTCATGGCTCATCCTCAGAGTTGGGTGGAGGCTACTAAAAGATCTAAGGAAGCATAACAGGTTGTCTCTTCTCAGAACCAAAAACCCTCCATTATTCCTCGCACTAAACCAGTAAATCCCACTCCTCCTTCTACTCCACTAAAGATCCAAAAATTGACAAGGGCCAAAATGGATGAATGACAACTCAAAGGCCTTTGTTATAAGTATGATGACAAATATTTTTTGGGACACAAGTGTAAGGAAAAAAATATTTCTATGGCCATCTTGGAGGATGTTTCGGAAGAGAATGTTGAGGCTCCCCTTATGTCCATGTCACCTGAATCCACTAACATCACCCCTCCCTCAAACCCTCCCCAAGTAGAACCAATCATTTCCCTAAATGCTCTCACTAGATTCTCTACTCCCCAAACACTCAATCTAATTAGTTACATCAAGCATAGGAAGGTCATCATTCTTGTTGATATTGGAAGCACCCATAATTTTATTCATCGTTGCATTTCCCAAGAAACTAATTGCTATATTTGTGCAGTCAATAATTTCCAAATCATGATTTTCAGTGGCGGGTCCATGAAATGTGGAGGGTGCTGTGAAAATGTGTGTCTCCAAATTGGTGAATACCACCTGAAATCTCATATGTTTGCTATCGAAATGGATTGTTGTGACATTATGTTGGGTGCAGAATGGCTAAGGACTTTCGGTCCCATTATCATGGATTTTAAGGAATTAACCATGCAATATGACCAGGAGGGCCAACAATATAAGTTTCAAGGGATCACCGTCAGTTCCCCAGAGATCGTTAGTTCCCATCACATGGAAAAGCTGCTCAAAAAAGGTCAATCTGGCATTATTGCCCAACTCCATGTCATACAAGCTACTGAGACACCCTCTCTTTCCCAGGACCTCCAATCCATCCTCTCTAAACATCAAGTTTTTTTTTCCACTCCCAAGGGACTCCCTCCTTCCCGTGGTGTTTGATCATTCCATTCCCCTTGTCCCATGAATCCTTCCTCCCAATATTCATCCCTATCCTCATCCCTTTTCCCAAAAAAATGAAATTGAGAAAACGGTTCAAGAACTGCTCGACGCAAGTGTTATCTTCCCTAATACAAGCCCCTACTCTTCTCTTGTGGTCATGGTCCTTAAGAAAAAAGGTTCTTGGTTCATGTGTCCTGACTTCCGCATCCTCAAAAAACTCACTATTAAAGACAAATTTCCCACTCCTGTCATTGATGACCTCTTGGATGAATTGAGTGGCACCTAGTTCTTTACTAAACTTGATCTTCATTCTGGATACCACCAGATATGTATGAAAGAGGCATACATTCCTAAGACTTCCTTTAAAACTCATGAGGGCCACCATGAGTTTTTGGTCATGCCCTTTGTCTTGTGTAATTCTCCCTCCACTTTCCAAAGCCTCATGAATCATATCTTCCATCCTTTTCTCTGTCATTTTGTCTTAGTTTTCTTTGATGCTATCCTCATCTATAGAAAAACCTGGACAGACCATCTTGCTCATGTGGATTGAGTTCTCCATCTACTCTCTCAGTGCCAACTTTTCCTAAAACAATCTAAATGTGCTTTTGGTGCCTCGGAAATCAAGTACTTGGGTCATCTTATTGGCAACATCGGCATCAGGGTGGATCCTAAAAAGATTGAAGCTATGAAAAATTGGCCTCACCCAAAGACTCTCAAAACTTGTGTGGATTTATGGGCTTAACAAGTTATTATCGCAAGTTTGTTAAGAATTATGGAAATATTGTGACACCTCTCACTGCACTCCTTAAAAAGAATTCTTTCACTTGGACTCCAGCAGTTGCTCAGGATTTTCAAACCTTGAATATGGCCATGTGCACCACTCCAGTCCTGGCCCTTCTTGATTTCACAAAGACCTTTTTCCTAGAATGTGATGCTTCAAGGAAAGGAATTGGTGTTTTCCTTATGCAAGAGGGTCAGCCTTTGGCCTTTACCAGCAAGCAATTGTCTGGTCGAAATTTGGGAAAATCAATCTATGAAAAGGAAATGTTGGCTATTCTGCATATCGTTGATCTTTGGTGCCCTTATCTATTGGATAAATGCTTCCAAATTAAGATAGATCATCAAAACCTCAAGTTTTTTTTGGAACAATGCATTTCCTCCCCAAAGAAACAAAAATGGGTGACTAAGATCTTTGGATATGATTATGAGATCATTTACAAGAAAGGCAAAGACAATGTGGTTGTTGATGCACTTTCCAGAAAATATGAAGATGAAGGGTCCCTTTTTTTCTCTCTCCTTCATTGTACCAGATTGGCTCCAAGTTGTTCACTAGGAATGGCTACACGATCCCAAAAGTTTACATCTAATACAACAATTGCAGTCCAATTCTCCAATTTCCCCGGGGTACTCTTGGCTCCATGATGAGCTTCGATACAAAGGTTGTTTGTATTTAATTAAACAGTCAAAACTTAAATCCACGGTACTTTCTGAGCTTCATGCTACACCCACAACTAGGCACTCTGGGTTTACCAAAACCTATGACAAGGTCAAACGTTCTTTTTCCTGGGATGGTATGAAACAGGACGTTCGTAATTTTATGGTTGAATGTGATGTGTGTCAATGCAACAAGGGTGAAACAGTCAAATATCCTGGCACACTACAACCTCTTCCGATTCCACCTGCTATTTGGTGAGATATCTCTATGGATTTTATTGTAGGATTACCTAAATCACGCAATAAATCAGTCATCATGGTGGTAGTTGATTGTCTTTCCAAGTATGTTCATTTCTATGTTCTTCAACACCCATTTACAGTATCCACTGTCTCTCAACTTTTCATGGATTAGGGCTTCAAGCTTCATGGCATGCCACATTCTATTGTTTCTAATCGCAACCCAACTTTCACCAGCAATTTTTGGCAAGAACTATTCCAGCTACAAGGCACCCAATTGCATCTCAACACGGATTATCATCCCCGGACTGATGGTCAAACTGAAGTTGTCAACAAGTGTTTGGAAACATATTTGAGGTGTTTTTCCTTGGAAAGGAAAAATCAGTGGGCTCAAATCAATGGTTACCACTAGTTGAATGGTGGTACAACACTCCATACCATACAGCTACCTACATCACTCCTTTTGAAGCAGTATATGGACAAAATCCACCTTCAGTTCTCTCATATTTTCCAAGTGTCTCAAAGGTCCAGGAGATTGACCAAATGCTTATAGTTCGAGAGGCTATTCTTTGTACCCTCAAAGAGAATTTGGTCATGGCCTAGAATCGCATGAAGAAACAAGAAGATAAAGGTTTCTATGAACGTCAATTTGCAGAAGGGGATCAGGTTTTTCTTCAACTGCAACCTTACAAGAAAAATTCCCTCAAGGCTAACCATTGTCAGAAACTGGCACCCAAATTTTATGGTCCTTATACCATTCTCAATCGTGTGGGACATGTGGCCTATTAGTTATCTTTTCCCAGTCATTCTAAGCTCCATCCTATTTTTCATGTTTCCTGCTTAAAGAAGGTGATTGGAACTAAGTGCCAAACTCAAACCAGCCTTCCCGAGTTGGACGAAGAAGGCTCCATTTGGCTATAGCCACAAGCAGTTTTGGACCAACATGAACGTTGTCAATGTCATCAAACCATCAAGGAAGTGTTAGTCCAGTGGAAAGATACAACCTCGGTAGATGCCACTTGGTAACCAACTACCATTTTGCAACAATTTCCACATCTCAAGCCTTGAGGATAAGGTTGTTTTTAAGGGGGAGGACATGTTAGGGACCTAACCCCTCACATAGGTCGAATAACATATTCCGATGTAATAAAGTTCAATATTAATAAGTCCTAGAAATAAGGAAGAATAAGTCCAATATAAGAATACCTAATAGAAGCTTCCTCTTTTAGAAGGATCTTCCTCTATATGGTTCTTTTGATAGACATATTTAGTATAAATAGGAGTCAAGGGTATGAGAACTTTTTTATTGGATATTATTTTAATAGAGCTCTTCTCTGTTGGAGGTTTCCCCCTAGAAGAGGCGAGTGAACATTGCTCTCAGTAATCAAAGTGCTCTTTCAGGTGTTATTCTGGTATCATTTTGGTATTATTGTGGTGTTGTTATGGTTATATTGTTGTTCATCTACCATTTCTAGCTATTTATTTATGTTCTGCATACTTTTTTATATCTGGAATATTACATAATCCTCCCTCATTAATTGAAATCCGAAATCCCCTGAGATCTGCACGGAAAATGAAATGGATGACCCATTTTAAGGGGTCGTCTAATTGTTTTAAGAAATGTATTTTCAATAAAATGGGTTGTCTAACTATTTTAAGAAATGGCTTTTCAATAAAAGGGGTTGTCCAACTTTTTTAAGAAATGGATTTTTTCATCTGAATTCGGTGATTTAAATTTGCACGAAATCATTAAGTGTTGTTGTTTAAAATCTATTTTTGAATGAAGAAATGCATCCAGCATGCTGAAAAACCCTAGGGCACTTGAATTATACAGAAATAATAGTTATAATTTCAAGGGTAAACTAGAAACAGAGATATCTTTTCAATTTTATTTACTATGTAGTTTTGAATCAGAAAAATATAAACAAATTCTTATGTAAACCAATAATAGAAGTTATACAATGAATTTGAACATTACCAAACAAATCTGAACTATATCTGAACTTAACTTGAACAAGGAACAAACCTGATTATTAGCAAAACAAGGACAGAACTGAATATTACTTTAGCCAAAAACAAGAACAGAATTACATGACTAGGCAACAACTAGAGGTGGGACAACAAAGGTAAAGTAGGTGTACCAGTTGCTAGATAAAGTCAGCAAATATAAAAAAAAAAGGGAAGCCAATGGTTGTAATGGAAAGCACCAAGGGAAATAAAAGGCAGCGGCATCAAAATCACAATCAGCAACCCCAAAATAGCAAAGTCACTCAGTAGCAAGCTAGTACAGCACCACAAAATAAATGGCAGTTGAAAGAAGAGAGGAAGAGGGGTTGCGACACCTCTATGCCAGGAAGAAGAGATACCAAGGAGGGTCGAACCCTCAAGAAGCTAGACCAAGGTAGCTACACCCTTCCAACAGCAATAGAAAGCTCCAAGAGTGATAGTTGTACCCTCTATCAGCAAGGGAAAGATCCAAGAGGGATAGTTGTACCATCTACCAGCAAGAGAAAGATCCAAGAGGGATAGTTGTACCCTCTACAAGCAAGAGAAATATCCAAGAGGGATAGTCGTACCCTCTACCAGCAAGAGAAAGATACAAGAGGGATAGGCGTACCCTCTAAACAACAAGAGGAGAAAAAACAAAGAGGTCGTACCCTAGCCAAATTGAAACAAGAAGAGAGTCGCAGCAAAATTTTAGACCAAGAATAATTTTGGAGGAATAATCATGAGTGAGAGAGAGAGAGGGGAATTTATCTCCTTTTATAGTTTAGGTAGAGGTTAGGGTTACCTAAATTAACCCTAACTTTAGGGTTAAATTAAAAACTCAATAATAAAACAAAGTAAAATAATTAATATTTTAATCATAAAAATATTGATTAGAAAGTCAACAAGTCAAGGTGACTAGAAAATACCAACACCATATAACCATTAAAGAGGATGTGGCTCAAGAAAGGATAAGAAACAAGACAAAGTCAAAGGGGTATTCTTCAATGGAAAATTGTACACATAAGTCTCATGATTAATTTATAAGATTTTATCATCCCAGCATATGAAGAAAAATCAATGATGTGGTCATGTCCATGTTCGTAGTTTCTCCTAGGTATCATGGACCATCTTGGGAGAGAAGAATAAGATCACACATCATCACATATTTGTACTTAACCAGGAAATTTCTTGTTCCCAGACCAGGATACCCCATAACACATCTAGGGGCCCTAGACTACAACTAGGGTCTTATCCACCAAGGTACAAGACCAAGGATCAACCCAAGTGTTAAGCAAGGACTCCCTGGAACACATCCAGAGGCTCTAGAACACATCTAGTGACTTATATCATCAACCACCAAGGTACACAACCAAGGATCAATCCAGGCACCGAGAAAGGATTATCTATAACACATCTAGAGGCCCTATAACACATCTAGGGATTTATATTATCAACCACCAAGGTACACAACCAAGGATCAATCGAAGCACTGAGAAAGGATTCCCTGGACACATCCAAGGGACCTAAACACATCTGGGTACTTACTACTTGGTCCTTGACCAAGAACCCCAACAACATATTGGGGGCCCTCACTAGGGTCTTTTTCCATGGCTCTAACTACTTGGTCCTAGACCAAGAACACCAAGAGTGTATTGGGGGGCCTAGATATCAGCTAGGGTCTTTTCCATCCTCCAGAGAATGGATCTTGCAGCTACATTAATTTTAAGATTCCCTCTCAACAAGAGTGGCATTCTCAGCAACACCAAGATTGTCTCAAAAGTGTTATCATATGTATTTGTTAAGGGTCACATGTAGTTTTTATGGGTCATTCATCCTTATATTTTTTATTTTAATCCTTAGTCTGCTTTAAGTTTTACTTTTGATCTCCTCCTTATGGTGTTCTTAGGTCTTAGCAAAAATAAGTTAAGGTTGATGTTGGCTCATATCTTTGGTATATGTCTTCATCCCGTCACAAGATTATATGCCATCACCATCACCCTCATGTCACCACTTCCATTATTGCACCAATGAGGCTTGTGTCAGCCAATCTCATTTTTTTCAACATCCATGATTTAAAGGAAATAATTTGGGATTTAGTTATTTAAGGTTGTCGAACTGTTTTCTCAAAGATTTCAAATTTGCTCCTAGTTTGGCGTTGCAGAAACTCCTAATTTCAGACAAGCACTGCGAAATCTGTTGCAGATTGGTTGGCAGAGGGGAATTGGAGGTTAGAGTTGTTGCATGTGGTTCTATACAATCTGAAGCATATATATTGTTAATCCATGGTGTCCAGAAACCCCTTGAGTTTTTAGAGCTTTTTTTAATATCATATTAAGGTTGTGCTTGTGTTTCCCCTCTTGGGAATTGCGAATTGAGGATCCACATTACCAACCTACCCCTTTTGCCTTTGCTATCACCGATTCTTTCCTAGTTGTAGTATTTTCAACTTCTTTTACTACAATTGATCCAATATTGATATCAAATCCATTGAACCTATCTCTTTCTTGGCCATTGTTGTTTATGCTACAGAATCTTCTATGAATTATGCTGCAAATCTCATGTTTGGCGCTGTGGACCTGTACATTAAACTCAACATTGTTATCCTTCGATCATATAACCTGCATCGGCTCTTTCACTTTACAATTTCAATGGTTATTTCAAATCTAAAGTCTATCTACATTGAAAATTTTAAGAGCCTTTCTTATTAAAATGGTGATGACCTTGCAAATGATGATGAAGTGAATGAAAGAATCTAAATTTTGAAGGTAATCATCCTTGCATTTTGAAGTGTTCAGGGAAATATTATATTTTCACCTACTGGATGCACTTACAGGCTCATAGTCCATCTACTAAGACTTTTTTTGTTTTTAAGGATTCATTGCATAACACAGAAAAACACAGATATTTCATAGCACCTAATGCTACGAAATCACCTAGCCAGACACAGAAAAGGCGCCATGGAATCTACAGAGCAGTTTTATAGGAGGGCGCTACGGAATGCGCTATAGAATTTCATGTAGCGGCTACTGTTACAAATTTGATCATAAAACCAGAACGACGAAGTGGGTTTCTCTGAAATTTTTTGTGGAGGAAGATGATATCCTTGTTGACTTTTTGACCAAATTTCAGCCTGACCCAGTTTGTACTTTGAGAGAAACAATTAAAACACCAGTGTGATGTGAAATGTGCTGCAAATTCTCGGTTTTCCATAGTTGATTGGATATTTTCCTTGTTGGGAGGTTGTCAGCTGTCAAGGAGGGTTCGAATGACTTCTCATGGATCAATTAGATGTCAAGGGACACCTTCACCTAAGTTGTATCTCCATTAATACCTCATGTAGTGAGTTGGAAACAATTCATTAAAGACTTCCAACAATTTCTTGAAAATTAGCAATTTGTTGGATTTTTGTCTCTTTTGACTGTTGCCACCTATCTCCAAGGCCTAGAATCCAATGTGGGATTTGACCTCCTAAGGTTATTTTGATGTTTTTTCTATTTAATGAAGGAAGGATCTCTTGGATAGGGGTTGGATTCATGATCCAAGAGAGGTTAGAGAGTAAGAGCGGGCAGTTTCCCTGTGTGTGTTCATTTGTAAGCCTGGGGGAATGTTATGATTGCAATCATTACTACTATTGGAGACTCTTCAGAGATGTGATTTTCAGATTGTAATTATTTTGTTTTATATATCTTCTTATTTGAATTTATTGCAAATTTGAGGATCAAAGGCTACCAATGATTTATGGATCCCTAAGCAACAGAGGATTTGTTGTAATTTTTCCCATCAATCATTATTTTATTCAAGTATTTGTTGACTTATTAAACTGAGAGGATATTTGTTTAGTGAACATTTTATATTATATTTACCTTCTTCATTCTTCCATCTATCGGCATATAATCTTGTTTTTTGTTGAGCATCTTTAGTGCCTTTAATGAGTAGAATGTTTATGACTCCATTGCCCATTGGTGTAGCCTACTAATCTATAGTTTGTTGCCTTCTCCCTTTCTTTCTCCATATTGTTGATCCACCTATTCAAAACCAAACTTATATTTTACATTTTGATGGGTATTGGGCTTATCCTATAGCAGTCTAAGGATGACTATCAGTGCTAACAGAAACTACACAAGATTTGTCAATGACAGGGCTTGGTCAAAATATATGTTGTTTGTTATGTTGTCGGAATCATACTGAATACTGAGAATATTATTTTTCATTATGTCCCAAACATAGTGATATCTCATTTCAACGTGTTTCGATCTGTCATGAAAAACAAGAATCTCTAACATCTTTATACAACTCTGGATTTCGGAGTGAATTATTATGGGTTCCAGCTCAGTACTGAAAAAATTTGAGAGTAGCTTTATGAGCCACACTACTTCTCTACTGGAAGTGCTTGCAACAATGTATTCTTCCTTTGCATTGTTATGGGATATGGAGCCCTGCTTCTTGTTGGACCAAGATATCATAGTTGAACCCAAACTGTAACAATATATGGAAGTACTCTTCTAGTCCACTATACTGCTCATCTAATCTAAATATTTATAAACATGAATCATTTCATTTCCACTGGAAGTGTATCTGAGCCCATAGGCTATAGTCCCTCGGACATGTTTGATAATATGCTTAGTAGCAACCATATGAATGTGTTTTGGTTCACACATGAACCGACTGAGGGAAATCACTGTGTAACAAATGTTTGGTCTAGTGTGTACTAGATACATCAAGGACCCAATTTGAATATGCATAACCTTCACGATCCAAACTGTATCGGAGTCCATAGTCCATTTTACCCTTCAGGTACCTCAACACATGTTTTGTCGCAACCAAGTGAACACGTCTCGACTCAACCATATAATGACTCAATGGAAAAACATATATATGGCCTTGTGTTTGTTAAGTACATCAACGAACAAGGTGTCATCCACTATTTCTGAAAGAGATTCAATAAATTCTCCCTTTGGAAGTAGTATCACCTCCCTTTCTAGGAGTGCCTCTACATACATTGTAGTTGAGGTCATGTTTTCTCCTGATGCATCTCATGGCCGAAACTCACATACTGGGACTACTACACCTACTCCCTCTGAGCCTCATAATATACCTGCCTCCCTGCATGGGAAAATTGGCTTCCTCTGTGCCTACAAGATCCTTTGACTTTGATCTAGTGTCATATCTCTTTAAGATATACTTGATGCCAGTACCAAGTGTTAATATGAAAAGTTGAGTCAAACTTTTTCCAGGTTATGCTTTCTGTCATGTGACCTCACTATCCACTAACCAAGTCTTCTCTTCGGAAAACAACAAGATACATACAGTGGATTACATGTATAACCTTATTGAGCTCCCATACCAAGGACAATGGCTCAATTATAATTTCAGGACTCCCGACAAAAAAAATATGTGTTGGGTTCGAAAATCAAGGTAGAAAAACCCCAACTACCAAGATCACTTGTTGTTTCTCCTCAACCAGGAAAACAACCCAACCTAAAAATGACTCAAATGAGAACTTGTTGGATTCTTGTAGCGAAGATAATGGTCCAACATACTGTTGGGTTCCCAAACTGGGGAAATTGACCTAGCTTACATCAATTAAAACAAATATGTGTTGAGAACATAGCTTCCTTGGTCATATAACCAAAATACAACTGAGATTCTGATAGTATCGGTCCATAAATACGACAAGAAGATAATAACAACTCTTCATGTTGTCTTCAATGATTAAATGCAAATGATGCATACCTGAACTTACCCTCAACTTGCTTGGGCTAAAGACACACATTGTACTTTGCATCCATCTACCATATGTAGCTTCCAAGGACATCTTATGTGTATGCAGATGTTTGACATGTATCTGATGTTCAAGTAATTCCATATTATCAAGAGACCATATTGTTGTAATTATTTGAGCCTGTTGTAACACTTTTTTATTGTCTATGCTTTGACCCCTTTTGGTAGGGGTTCATTTCTTTGACCGGAGTTACTTTCCATTCTTCAAAATGATCACTCTGGACCTTTTGAAGACAAAATATATATGCATTGTAGTCAATTTTCTCGCAGCAAGTTCTATAGGCGTTATTTCCATGAGAGAGCCTAAGTAGGACAAACTACATATTAGGGGTGTATGGATACACAATATAATGGAGGGGATATGACTCATATGGTAGTTGTGCCCCTGTAAGCTCAATTTGGAATATACCAAGAAGCCCTCTTGTAGTACCAAAAATTTGATAGAGGAATCTTGAACAAGGAATCTGCAATAGAAAACCATCTTCCAAATTATCTTTCACATCCATAGTACTGAGAGACCATTAACTTAAGAGGATTGCTTTAGGTAAAGGTATTCAATTTGTTCTAAGTTACTTTAACTTCATTCTCTTCTTTGAAGGTTTTCATTAAGTGTTTCGTCATAAATGAAAAAGGGACAGCTCCACTTGATCAATGTTTTTTGGAGGTTCAGAAGACTGATAACATTGCACTCTTTGATCAAGAAAGAAATCAGTACACCTTCAAATCACTTATTTATTAACATAACAACAACCAATGCAATCTTCATACAATCTTACTATATTCAATCTAAGTATTTTTATTTTGTTAAAGAGATGGAGGCTAGACATTTTTTTTCCTTCCACAAAATTTGGTTCTTTTGTAGAGTTGGTAGACGCAACAATGTTCTATTGTTCTACTATCGGAATCAAGAAGGCAACGTTCCTCTTCACCCCATTCATGTGCTAAGGTCCAATTTTATTATGACAGGGTCCTCTTCTGGAGCAACTCAAGGTGACTCGTGCTTCTTCCATGCGGATATATATCGATTCAGGTTCAGGTACATATTGAGATGTTGGGGCCTTTGACATTTCTTCAAACTTGAAAAAAATCATCATCCATATTTAAAGCATGGTCTCAAGACAATGCTCAACCTGCCTCAAAAATTTATTGACATACCTCAGCCTTAAACATGTATCAAGCATACCATTACATCCTCTGAAAATAGGTCAGGTCTAAATTATGTCTCCTTTTCACTTCAGATCCATCCTTAACCACAAAGATCTTGCTTTAGATATGTACTTGAATTACCTCAGTCTTTGAGTGATTTTGTGTTTGAAGTTAGGATAGGTCTGCAATTTTCTTTGACCTGTAGTGGTTGTTGTTAGGGATGGGGTAGTTTCTAGAAGGATTAGGTCTCCTTCTTATTTCTATAGATATGCCTATGTTATACACTTGTCCAAAATATCATCCTCAATCTAGTCTGGATAGTTGCCACAAGGACTTCCTTTCTTCTGTCTCAAGAGTGGTTTAGATATGCAATTGGATTTCCCACAACAGGGTTGGAAATTGCTACTGGTAATGTAAATAAATAGGGCTTGGACCAGCTCCTACAATCATCCTATTCCTGATGTTCAATAGCCTCATATTTTTCTCGAACCTGTGGCTACATCGGCCTTAAAACAGGTCGAGTTCTAGTGCCTTAGGTGAGTAATGATGGAGTCATATTGAAAACAAGATAAAACAAACTTACCACTGATCTGCAAAATAGGCCCTTAGATGTGGATCTATGCATGCTCAAAAGTCTGCCACAATTGAGCTCTTTTCACGCACTGAGCTCTGATACCATGTTAAAATTTCAAGGGTAAACTAGAAACAAATATATCTTTTCAATTTTATTTACTATGTAGTTTAGAATCAACAAAATATAAACAAATTGTGATGTAAACCAATAACAAAAATTATACAATGAATCTGAAAATTACCAAACAAATCTGAACTATATATGAACTTAACTTGAACAAGGAATAGACCTGATTATTAGCAAAACAAGGACATAACTGAATATTACTTTAGCCAAAAACAAGAATAGAATTACCTGATTAGCGTATTGTTATCATCATTGTGTATGCTCAGAAACGTTGTAGGACTCATGGATCAAACCCTAAGAGGTAGATCTAATCAAGGACTTGTGGATGAATTTTTCCAAGAAAGACTTAGGGTAAAATATCAGAAAACAAACAATCAGCCAATAGATATTAGTATGAAATAAATACACCACGGTCCAAGAGAAAAGGACACTTACAGTCTTAAATAAAAAACTCCCCAACAACAACTAGAGGTAGGATAGAAAAGGTAAAGTAGGTGTACCAGCTGTTAGATAAAGGAAGCAAATAGAAAACAAAGGGACGACAACAGTTGTAATAGAAATCACCAACGGAAAGAAAAGGAGGCAGCATCAAAATCCTAATCAACAACCCCAAAACAGCAACGTCACTCAGCAGCAAGCTAGTACGGCACCCAAAAATAAATGGCAGCTGAAAGAAGAGAGGAAGAGGGGATGTGACACCTTTATTCCAAGAACAAGAGACACCAAAGAGGGCCAAACACTCAAGCATCAAGACCAAGGTAGCCGTACCCTTCCAAAAATAGGAGAAAGCTCTAAGAGTGATAGTCATACCCTCTACTAGCAAGGGAAAGATCCAATAGGGATAGTCGTACCCTCTACCAGCAAGAGAAATCTCTAAGAGGGATAGTCATACCCTCTACCAGAAAGAGAAATCTCCAAGAGGGATATTTGTACCCTCTAAATAGAAAGAGGAGAAAAACCAAAGAGGTCGTACCCTAGCCAAACTGAAACAAGAAGAGAGCCGCAACAAAATTTCAGACCAAGAATAATTTTGGAGGAATAATCATGAGTGAGATAGAGAGAGGGTAAGTGATATCCTTTTGTATTTTAGGTAGAGGTTAGGGTTACCTAAACTAACCCTAACTTTAGGGTTAAATTAAAAAATCAATAATAAAACAAATTAAAATAATTAATATTTTAATCATAAAAATATTGATTAGAAAGTCAACAAGTCAAGGTGACTAGAAAATACCAACGCCATATAACCATTAAAGAGGACGTGGCTCGAGCAAGGAGAAACAACAAGACAAATTCAAAGGGGTCTTCTTCAATGACAAATTGTCCACATAAGTCTCATGATTAATTTATAAGATTTTATCATCCCAGCACATGAAGAAAAATCAATGATGTGATCATGTCCATCTTTGTAGCTTCTCTTAGGTATCATGGACCATCCCGGTTGAGAATAAGAAGATCACACATCATCACATATTTGTACTTAACCAAGAACTTGCCTGGTCTCAGGCCAGGATACCCAAGAACACATATGGGGGCCCTAGATTACAACTAGGGTCTTATCCACCAAGGTAGAAGACCAAGGATCAACCCAAGCATTAAGAAAGGATTCCCTTGAGCACATCCAGAGGCCCTAGAACACATCTAGGGACTTATATAAACAACCACCAAGGTACAAAACCAAGGATCAATCTAGGCATCAAGGAAGGATTCTCTAGAACACATCCATAGGCCCTAGAACACATCTAGGGACTTATATTATCAACCACCAAGGTACACAACCAAATATCAATCCAAGCACCAAGCAAGGATTCCCTAGAACACATGCAAGGGCCCTAGAACACATCTAGGGACTTACTGCTTGGTCTTTGACCAAGAACCCCAGCAATAATCTAGGGGCCCTCACTAGGGTCTTTTGCCATGGCTCTAACTACTTGGTCGCAAACCAAGAACCCCAGGAGTGTATTGGGGCCCTAGATCTTGGCTAGGGTCTTTGTCATCCTTCAAAGAATGGCTCTTGCAACTGCATTAATTTTAACAATAATCACTCAAATCTACAAATCTAACAATTTCTCATCGGATTTTCGGCAAATGTCCCCTAAAAATATCACCTAAAAAAATAATTTTGTAGAATATTTAGACTACGACTATTTTTAAATCAAAGTGACAGGTCAAAATCCGACACTGTCCAAGAGATTTTGCGGTCCCAATTTCTCCAGTTTTAACATACATCGAATCAAACCGAACCTGAATTTTTACTTTGTAAATTTTCATAGAAATAAAATTTTGAAGACCGTTTTAAGTTAAAGTTTATGCTAGCCACCTTAGGGCCATCATGAAGCTTCCAAATTCAACAAATTCCATTGTATTTATACACATGGGTTTTTCATTCCTACGTCTTATTCCAATCGTTGAATTTTACTTATGGAACACATTTATACTTTATTTATACACATGGGTTTTTTATTCACATGTTTATTATTATTTTGATATCATATTTAAGTATGAGTGTGGGAGGACATTGTGTAAGTGAGATATTGTTTCGCTCATTTAACTTTTAAAAATTAAACATAAATCAATTTTATTTAATATTTTGTATTGTATTTTTTAAAATTAAAAATAATATAAATCATTAATATTATAAAATTGAGTTTTAGTGTGTATAGAAATAAAGAGTTGGTATCTATTTTTTTAATTATTATTGGTGTTGTCACGGTATTGGGGACCTCAATTGGTTTGCGGACGCCCAACATCTTCAACGACATGCAGCATTGGCGCTTTTCATTCGGCAGCAAGGCCAAACCGAAGTATTGGACCCAGTCTACACCTTCACTTAGTCTGTGTTTCTTACTTTAGTTGTGTGTATGTTTAGTTTACTTAGTTAACACAATAGTAAAGAACAACATCCATACACAAGTATAAACGAAAGATATTTGTGGGCGGCCAAACCAGCCTAACACCCAAAATATTGATAAATAGAAATTGAATTGTGTCAAGCTAAACTCATGCCACACAAAGAAAGAGTTTACAAGGAGCCTTGCTCAGTCACAAAGAACTTGTTGCAACATCCAAAAAAACAAAATTCGACGAGATGCCCTTGGGCACTCTTCCTTTTTCACCTCAATTGAAAGACCCAAAGAGTTTGTCCCCTTCGTGCTTCATCTTCTCGGTGCTTGCGGTTCAGTGCCTTTAGCCAACTTCTTCATTTTCAGTTTTGGGTGCCCAAGTCCCTTCGCGTTCATTTGTCAACCCGCCTCTTGGCTTGGCGTTTGGTGAAAGTTATCTTGGCGTGCTCCCCTTGGCACGATGCGCACCCAAGGTGACCAATCACACCTCTATAAATTCACTTCATCTCTTGGGTGGATGGAGCGTCCTCCTTGCTCATCCATTTGGTGGTTCCACTGTGGTTGAGCGCACGAGTTTTGGGTGCGCACTCACCCTTCTTGTCAGAGATGTTACACCCCCCCTAGCCCGAAGTCATTTCTAACCTCGTTAATCCATGTTCCAGAGCTCCCTTATGCTTCACCCAGAACTCGTAGATCTTGTGCTTCGATATCCATAGTGCCTATTCCCTTTCCCAACAACCATCTTCTTAAGATCCTCCCTTCCAATAAACGAAATACTCATATCGACGACTCTTTCCAATTCATGTCATCTTGTATGCCAAGATCTCATCAGCCTCAAACTCTGGTTGATCGAAAATCATTGCTAGACCGCAAGTGGGCTTGGTTTTGTTCGGGTCATCCGCATCCATTCAACATGGCTTTAGCTAAGTAATGTGAAAAACAGGATGATGTGATCTCATGTGAAACAAGAGCTCCAACTTGTAAGTGACTTCTCCAATCTTCTCAAGTATCTTGAAGGGACCTTCAAACCTCTGCACCATTGATGGAGCCATCCTCAATGGTGGCATGAATTGGTTCCTTCCTAGCCTGACGAAGAGTTGATCTCCTACATTTAGTTGCACGTCACATCTCTCTTGATCTTCCCAATGTTTCATCATTTATTTCGCACCCGTCAAATGTGCATGATCCAACTCCAACCGATCCTCCCAATTTTTCATGAAGCCTTATGCTAATTTTTTTGTCCCATAGTATCCTTGCATCACCATGTGTGGAGTGATGGGTTGTTTTCCATTCGTCAATTTGAACGGACTATAGCCCATTGTGGAACTCTTCTACAAGTTATAACTAAATTGTGCCACATCTAACAAATCTGGCAAGTTCGTTTGATCCATCCTCACATAGTGCCACAAGTAATCCTGCAAAATTCCATTGATTCATTATGTCTATCCATCTATTTGTGGACCAAAGTTGGAGCTCATCAACAACTTCATTCTGACAAGTTTGGACAATCTTTTCTAAAACTTCCCAATGAACCTTGTGTCCCTATCTGAAACAATGTTCGGTGGAAGACCCCAATACTTCACTACATGTTTGAAAAACATATGTGCCACATCTTGTGCCCCACAAGTTGTCTTCATCGGAATGAAAACCGCATACTTGGAAAAACGATCAACCATGACCATGATCCCATTGTACCCTTGTGCTATCGGAAGTTGGGTGATGAAGTCCATCGAAACACTTGCCCATATTTTTTTTGGAATCGGCAAAGAATGAAACAGACATGCTTGCATATTGGTGTCATCCTTGTCTTGTTGACAAACAAGAAAATTATGGACATAGTCTTCTACATCTTGCTTCATATGCTCCCAAAAGTACCGTCTCTCCAACAATGCTAGTGTTCTTTGTTGTCCTAGGTGTCTAGGCCAGGGTGAGTCATGACATTCCTTCAAGAGATCCTTTCGGAGATGACTTGACTTAGGAATGTAGAGGCTCCCAACAAAGTACAAGAGCTTTTCATGAATAAAGAACCTCCTTGTCTTCGTCTCCTATACCTACTTCATAATGCTCTCCGTTGTTGGATCAACCTGCAGTCCTTCCTTAATATTTTCTCCCAACTCTGCCAACACATGAATCTAGATCCCATCTGTCGTAGTAGGTGATTCATCTTCCTCAAGTGTGGCCATTTGAGCCTTCCTACTCAAGGCATCAACGACAGCATTGAGTTTTCCTGGCCTATACTCAATGTTCATGTAAAATTTGGCCAACAATTCCTTCCAACATGCATACTTGAGGGATAACTTGGGTTGTGTTTCAAGGTAACTCATCGCTACATCATCCATATTGACCATGAAGGGCCTACCCAACAAGTAGTGCCTCCATACTTGTAGACAATGCACAACAATGGTCATTTCCTTCTCATGGACCGGATACTTTCGTTCACGATCATGTAGCTTTCTTCTCTCAAAAGCCATGAGGTGCCAATCCTTCATCAAAACTCCTCCTATGGAAAATTCTAGTGAGGCGTATGTTTGCAATTCAAATGATTACTCAAATTCTAGCAGCTTCAACATCAGGGCACAGACAATTATGCATCTCAACTCTGTGAATGCAGCCTTGATCTTTTTCGTCCAATTCCAAGTTCTTTCATTCTAGAGAAAATTTGTTAGTGGTGTAGCGATCTTGGAATAGACTTCTATGAATATTCGGTAGTAGTTGGCCAGTCCAAGGAAGACCCTCACATCATGCACTCTACGTAGATCCTCCCAACATACAATTGCAACAATCTTCATTGGGTCCATGCGAATGATTCCTTGTCCCACCCAGTGGCCAAGAAAGGGTATTCCGGTCTACCCAAAAATGCACTTGGACTTCTTTAAGAACAACTGATGCTTTTTCGATGCCTCAAATACTTCCTCCAATTTGTTTTCCTGCTCCTCCATACTCTCTCTAACACAACAATATTGTCTAAGTACACCAGCACAAACTTGTCCAAGAATGGCCTGAGCATGTCATTCATTCATGTGCAGAAAGTGGTTTGGGCATTGCACAGACCAAATGACATCATCGAGAACTCAAAGCTTTTGTATCATGGCACCATAATTGTCTTATGTTCATCTCCCTCCGTTATCAGAAACTGCTAATAGCCATGTCTTAAGTCCAATTTCGAAAACACCTTGGTTTTGGCTATCTTATCAAAACAGTCTGCAGCTAGTGGCAAAGGATATCTATTCTTCATAGTTTTCTTGTTCAACGCCCTATATTCGAGACACATCCTTATTTTTGTCATGTTCTTCTTCTTTTGAAAGAGGACTGGGGCACCGTATGGGGACCTGGAAGGTTGAATGAAGCATGAATCAATCAACTATGTTAATTGTTTCTTCAATTCTTCTAACTCTAGTCCAGACAATCGGTAAGGAGCTCTAGTGGGTGGTTGCAGCCCCAGCTCTAGCTCAATTTGGTGGTCAATGGTACGCCTTGGTGGGAGCATCTTAGGAAAATCATCCAGTATCCAATCCCCAAACCTATCCAATAGTTTGGAGAGTTTTAGTGGAATAGGTGTCCCCACTCCATCATCTTCCTCAATCTTCCCAATGACTGCAACATAAATCTACGAACCAGATCGTCTCACTTCTCTCTTCATGCTCAATCTAGAGATCATTTTCACTCCACACTTAGGATTCCATGCGGTTGTGTGCACAACCCATTTCTTTCATTCATTCACTATAACCAACTTGTCTAGCCATGGCACCAGAACAACCTTGTTCCTTTTAAAGAAATTTTTCCCCAAGATGACTTCAAAATCGCCCATCGACAACACTGTAAAGTTTGCACGTTTTTTCATTCATCCAACTGCACATATTGGACCAGTGAGGCAACTATCATTGCCTTCTTTTCCTCAAAATTCACTGCTTTCACTTCAATTT
Organism: Picea engelmannii; assembly: GCA_009831015.1. Taxonomy (NCBI): domain Eukaryota; kingdom Viridiplantae; phylum Streptophyta; class Pinopsida; order Pinales; family Pinaceae; genus Picea; species Picea engelmannii. The sequence goes on from ML794690.1 coordinate 105,218, forward strand.
TACTCATTGTGACTTTGAGACTGGGCTCCTTAGCCAACTCTGCCCACAGAAAGTTATGTGAAGCACCTGTGTCAACAAGTGCTTGAACTGGCTTTTTGTTAATGATCATGTCAATGAAACACAAATGATGCATGCTATTTCCTTGGCTATCCAATGCACTAATTCATTTTTTGCCTAACAAATCTTCCCATTCCTTATGTGTTCTATCAAACGAACAACAACAACTTTTGTAGTTCACCAACCACTTACATTTGCAACTTCCACCAGATTACATTTTATTTTTCCCAACTCATCTCTTCTATAAGGCAACGCTCTCAAACTTCTTCTTAGGTTGTGGTTGAGCACCCCATATATCCACAACCTACTATGGTCTTCCATCATTACTTGTTCACTGACCTTGTATACATGTGCGAGACAAACAAATTCGTGGTGACCCCAACCTTTCCATTCTCCTGACTCACTGCAATGGATTTCGCCCAACAATCGATCGACTTTGTCTTCGTGTTTAGCTCTGATACCACTTGTCATGATCTTGGGACCTTGATTGGGTTGTTGATGCCCAACATCCTCAACAATGTACGACATTGACACTTTTCATTTGGTGGCAAGGCTAAACCGAAGTACTTGACTCGGGCTACGTCTTTACTTAGTATTTGTTTCTTACTTTAGTTATGTGTGTGATTCATTTACTTACTTAACCCAACAGTAAACAACATCATCCATACAAAAGTGTAAACGAAAAATATGTGCCGACAGAAAAACTGTCCTAACACCCAAAATATTGATAAACAAAAACTTCAGTCGGTCGAGATAAACTCATTCCACACAAAGAAAGAATTTATAGGGAGCCTTTCTCAGTTAAAAAAAACTTGTTGCAAAAACCAAATAACTCTTACTAGGCTACCTACCTTTGGGAACTCTTCCTTCATCACCTCAGTTAAAAGACGTGAAGAGTTTGTCTGCTTCATGCTTCATCTTTTTGGTGTTTGTGGTTCCCTACCTTGCTCACCTTTCTCCTTCGCTGAGTTCATACATGTTCTTCTCATCCAACTTGATGTCTTTGAAATGGCGCCCTCATTTTGGCTTATATGGATGCCCAACGAGCGTATCCTTTCACCCCAATGAAACACAACCTTTAATTTTCTTAAGTCGACCTTATCAATGGGCGTGCGTCCCTTGGGCAAGTCGGCCAACTCGCCCAAGAATACCGTTAGTCAACTTCTTCATTTTTTGTTTTGGGTGCCCAAGTCCCTTCGTGTTTGCTCGTCAACCCATCTCTTGGCCTAACATTTCATTCAAGTTATCTTGGTGTGGTCTCCTTGGCACGACGCGCACCCAAGGTGATCGAGTGCACCTCTATAAGTTCGCTTTGTCTCTTGGGTGGATATGGTGCCCTCCTCACCCGTTCATTTGGTGGTTCCATTGTGGTTGAGCACACAAGTTTTGGGCACACACTTACCTATCTTTCCATAGGTGTTACAGGTGTGCATTTATAAGGGTGTTATTGTTCAATAGAAGTTATCATGATAGTTAAGTCAAAGTAATATTTGTTACCATACCTTTTGATAAGTGGTGGATACTCCATAATCAAAATACTAATAAAACATCCTTAATATATTGAAAAATCGTCCTCAAAATATTTTTAAGTATTGAGACACTATACAACAAAATCTTTGCATACAAAAATGTCTAGGTGATATTAGGAGATGTTAGAAGGCTTCAACTTATTGAGTTGGTGAAAATGGGATGTTTTTTTTCTTAATTAGAACTGAATTTGTATTATAAATAAAAAGATGTGTTGTGTCGAAGCTAGAAACAAGTACAATCTATGAATTTTTTGGCTTCTTCAAAATAGAGCATATTTCAAAAATAACACCTATAGAAAGTAGAGGACTTTCCAATTGAAGATTCCGAGTATTTTTTTTTTAATAGAGGTTGAACTAAAATTATATTAAAAGGGTTGCGCCTAAGAGAACAAGTCAAAATAGTCTCTATAGTAGGGCATAAAGCCTGAGAATTGTAATAACTTGTACAGAGACAACAAAATTTATCATCACTATAGGGAATTTCCCATGATCTTTAAGATTGGTAACATATTTATAAAATTGTCCTAAGCACCACAAAATTTAAAAAAACATGGACTACATATTAGAGGAAAAATCATGAACATCAAAGGCCCTTGAAATATGCAAAGGCATGTCTTTTGTATCCATTGGAGCTATACCATGGTCTGAATTCCATGAATCATTCCCAGCATCAACATTAGGAGGAGAGAGTCTACTAGGGTTGACATAATATGAAATTGAACACTACAGAAGGGATTGAACTCTAAGATGTTGAGTGGTTGCTTCCATCTCATCTGTATCTCATCCATTCAGTGGTACAAAGCAATTAGATCTTCCTAAAAAACAACATATGTTTCCTTCATTCTTCGAGTTAACCCAACCATTATTTCCTCGAATTCCATGAATTTGTCCATTCACTGTTGGAGGGTCGAATTATTGGCCTAGGTGAATTCCTTGTGGTGTTTGAGAATTTTTTGAAATCTTTCACATAGGGTTCCATAGATATTCCCTATGGCCAAACCATGAAACTACTAAAGTTGACAGAAAAATTCCCTCCACTACCACGAAACCCAATTCATAACAAAATGTAGTGAAAGTGAAGGATGCATAAAGTAAAAAGAACAACACCACAACCATAAGGCATTAAACAAAAGAAAAGGAGAACCTAAGAGTCGATCGGAGATACCAAGGAATGTTTCCAATGGCAACCCCAACCAGAAAACCCAAGCTCTGACCCTGTCGGATAATGACCGATTGTAACGCACGCAGACGAAAAATTATTCCCAGAATAGGGGCAATATCATGCTCAACCAAACCCAGGATAAAGCCTCCCAAGCCAAAGTCTATCTCATGTTGAAATTGAGGAAAATGATCCATCAATTTGTCTTGAAAAATGCCTTAAGATTCAAGAGTCAATATCCTAAGGTACCCAGAATAGGTATCTAAGATAGGTAGGTATTCTTACATTGCACCCTAAATCTAACATCTCACTACACCCTGCACAATAATATAACAGAGTGAGGAAGGCACTGCTTATTAGCATTGATTAATCTCCTTCATCCATCTCTTACATTAATTTAAAAACAAAGTTCCCTCATTGGTTCCTTGTGTTTTGGCATGTTAAGAGTACCATGTACCTATCTAAGATAGGTAGGTATTCTTAAGACACCAAAAATGGAAGGAAATTAGTGAGGATGCATCTCGGTTGACTCCCTTGCATCATTAAAAAAAATACAGGGGTAAAATCACGGAGGTGGGTTACACTTTTGTGACAATTAGGTCTCCAAAATTCCGAAAAACATTTTTTCGGCCGAACTCATATTATTTTTCAGCTGAAAGATATTGTTTTTGATCGAACTATTTTTCGGCCGAAAAAAGAAACGTCAAATCGAATGGTGCAATAATCGCACCCTCGATTTGTGTGTACAAATTTAGTCGGCCGATATTTTATTTCTGGCAATCATCTTTCGGCCCAACTATTTTTCGACCGAAAGATAGTTCAGTCGAACAATATTTCGGCCGAAAATTTGTTCGGCCGAAAGATTGTTTATATATCAACCACACATCGATGTTGAAACATTTTACAAAATTTGTTGTTATTTCGTGAGAACAGAGGTCATGAGGTCATGAGGTTGTCTATGAGGTGGTTTCCCTTCTGAGGTCATCATGATTTCATCATGAGGTCATGAGCGCAGGGGTCGTGGTTGCGTTTGTGAGCGTGGACGCGCCGAACAACGGGTAATTTTTATAATTGTAGAATATATTTTCAGTAATAATTTTTTAAATGTATGGTTGAAATGTAATTTACAATTGTAATTTGTAGTGTTTATATTATTTGGGCCCCTGTTGGACTGTGAACTGGCCACCCGCGACCAACTCACAGTCACAGTCTCGTAGAATATATTTTTAGTAATAATTTTTAAAATGTATGGTTGAATTGTAATTTACATTTGTTTTTGAAGTGTTTATATTATTTGGGCCCCTGTTGGACTGTGAGTAGGCCGCGGGTGGCCAGTCCTGTGGCCAAGCTGTGGGCGTGCCCACAGCTTGGCCACAGGGCTGGCCACCCACAGCCAACTCACAGTCACAGTCCAGTAGAATATATTTTTAGTAATAATTTTTAAAATGTATGGTTGAATTGTAATTTACATTTGTTTTTGTAGTGTTTATATTATTTGGGCCCCTGTTGGACTGTGAGTTGGCCACAGGTGGCTAGCCCTGTGGCCAAGTCGTGGGCGTTCCCACGGCTTGGCCACAGGGCTGGTCTCCCGCGGCCAACTCACAGTCACAGTCCAATAGAATATATTTTTAGTAATAATTTTTAAAATGTATGGTTGAATTTTAATTTACATTTGAAATTTGTAGTTTTTATATTATTTTGGCCCCTGTCGAACTATGAGTTGGTCGCGGGTGGCCAGCCCTGTGGCCAAGCCATGGGCACGCCCACAGCTTGGCCATAGGGATGGCCACCCACGGCCAACTCACAGTCCATGGATACGTAGCCCTTATACTTCTAAAATTTACTTGCTTTCTCACTACAATTATTGTACCTAGTTTCATTTTATCTAGGAAGAAGTTCAAATATTTGATATTAATGTAGTTGTCTTTTTTATTATTATTCTTATTTCTGTCATTTAGTATTGTGATTATTGGAATGTGGTGGTGAGCTCGAGACTTAAATAAATGGGTCTTAATGTGTGTGACTCGATCAAATCTAATTGAAGTATTTTTAATATAAATATAACAAGAAATTAAGAGCTCAAGGAGTTCATTTTTCCCCAAATGTTCTTTCTCTCTATGTCTCCCACTCTTTTGTTTTCTAAATATTGTATGCAGAAGTTTCCTATAGATTGACCTACACCGATCACGATTCCTACTCCTTAGAAGTTCAAATCTATGTATCTCCTAAAGATTGATCTACACCTATCATGAGGCCTACTCCTCATTCGATCACTACTCCTACAAAAACCAACTTATTGGAGGCATGCTCCTCCACTTCCAAAAGTTTTACTTAATCTATGCAATCATATTCAAAAAAGAAAAACAAACTTTATTGAAGTCTCTA
>ML794690.1:126592-144134 GCA_009831015.1 Picea engelmannii
AATCAATTATATTATTTACAATATTTTTAATTTGAATTCTATACTTTGAATTTTGTACTTTCTGAATACAGTCCCAATGTGTGTCATGTGCTCGATCATCATATGTGCATGCATACCTGGTTGAACTTCTTCTTGTCGAAAATTTCTATTGACATTATCATCGTTTATTTCTTCAATATTTGCACGTTCTTGTTTCTTTCTCCGATAAAGCTCTTTCCTTTGTTCGATTTGGCGAGTATCATCTCGAGTGCGATCATATTTTCTCTTACGCAAACTTTTGTTTCCCATGACTTTTATAGTTATCTATAAAAGATATGTTCAACAAAGACTTCACCTTGAAAAAATGCTCAACATTTATCTTTCAACATATAAATTGTTATTCCAATAAAAACTTGAACAAACATCATTTACCTTATTCAACAAAAACCAAAAAGATGATTCGAAACTTTGTTTAAGTGTTCTAAAAAACCACCATGTATCGATATCGATCCTTCGATTAAGCCTATGGAACAGAGGGAAGAAAGAAAGAAAGAAAAGAATACAGTTGCAATCAATAATAGAAATGCTTTGAAATCCCTATCCTCGAGCTTATATCTCTTTGTTCATTTGATGGATTGTGTTAAATGTGTTCGGCCGAAATCCTATTTATACAATTTGGCGCGAAAGAAAACCATACAACGTGTCGTTTCATTTTTTCCGACGGACGAAATTCGTTCGACAGTCTTTCGGCCGAAAGAAGTTTTTTTCGGCCGAAAGAATTAGTTTTTTAGCCGAAAGACTTGGAAACTGTTCAGTTTTGACGGTTTCCATTAGGTTTTAGTCTTTCAGCTAAAACATTATTTTTTCGGCCGAAATATTATTTCGGCCGAAAAAAGGAAATTGGAACTGAAAACTAAAACCAGAGAATTGTCCCAAGCATAACTAAACTTCAGAGGTTGCGGACTCCTGCAAACATTGAGAATTTGGTTTCGAAAATGACACCAACATTTCCAAAATTGAATCTACTTTCAATTCTTATAATTTGTTTTCATTTTCTTTATTTTTATCTAATTTTATTTAATTTTAAAAAAAAGTCACTACATAATATTTACAGCGGACATTATGATTCAGTATAATGAAATATCGGTATCTCTAAAAATATACACTGAAAAATTCAGAAAAAAATATATTCATAATCCTTAAACTGTTATTTTCAAAAGGGTATATTTAGATTTTAGTTTTAAGTAAAAATTAAGATAGATACAATGTGTAGAAAAATATGTGTTTAAATTCTGCAACGTTTTCAGCTTAGTCAACTTCAAAAAATTCTAGAAATTATAATATTCATCTGTTAAATTCAAAATAATAGTCATAATAAAATAGAGTCTCTGTAGATTGTTGTAGTATATTTTGTTTCTTAGAAACATAAGTTTAATAATAGATACATTGTTGTAGAAATAAGTAATTCATTATCATTCATTTCATGTTTAAGAAACATACTATTAAACAATTGTCAAATTCACATATCAAATCGTAATAAAAAAAAATTGAAAAATAGTCATTGGAAAGCTAACACAATTCTTCACAAGTTTTGTTTTTACTGTAAAGTGAAATTCTAAATTAAAAAAATACTTTTGTATGTCGGAAGTTGAATAACTTGTGAAAATACAGTTTTTTTTCTCATAAAACAAGCAAAAGTGTAACCCACTGTAGACTATGACTTGTGTCAGACTTAGTTATAAATATGCAGACTACGACTTGTGCCAAGATTAGTTATAAATACGCATGGGCATGCACAAAAAGAAATATTTGGGACTACACATGCCCATAATAGAAGAGGATGGGCATGTGGAGCATGCAAAATTATATGCATACCCAGAATTGAAGAGGATGGGTGTGTGCAACATGCCAAAGTATACACAAACCCAGAATAGAATAGGATGGGATGGGTGTGCAAAGCATGCAAAGGTATACCCATAATAGGACAGGATGGGTGTGCACAACAGGAAAAATAACAAATACCAATTTTGTGATGCAGATTTAATAGCCTGAGTAAATAAATAGCCAATAACATACCTTTGTGTAAGTATTGATATTTTTTAATAAAATACCAATCAAGCGTGTAAAATTTAATTCAATCATCAATCACTATGTTTAATGTTTTGTTTAGTTGTACATGTTTATTGATTTTGTTTACATATTTATTTTCAACAATTTAATTTTGAAGACTTAATTTCCATCTTCGATTCCCAACAATTCGTTATCTATGTTTGAAGCATTGCACTTGTTATCTATGTTTTAATTTTGAAGACTTAATCTACATCTTCAATATCTTTAATATGAGTGAAATGGATTTAATTACATACAAAAAATACATTAAAAAGGGAAAATAAAAAAATTGATAATTATAATGTTACAAGTAATGTACTACCAAATTGATTTAAAAATAAGGAGATCATGATGGAAACCCTAAGACAGTTCTCTCTTGTCATCTTCGACGCCTGCAATGATTCTCAGTGGGAGCCTTCCCACTTTTCTCAGCTCGAGGAAGACCTTCGGTCTTAGTATGCCTTGGTTATTCATCCAGGGAGAAGTTTTTTCCAGTGCCCAATCCTCACCAAGCTCCCTCCATCCAGTGGCATTTCAAGATTTGGGAACAAAGGGTCTTTCCTCATCACGTTGTGGCATGTTCCAAGACTACTACAGGCTTTCCCCTTTTTTTGAATACCATCGTCGGTTCTTCTCTCTGCTTGCACGCTCATGATTTAAACTCTACTTTTGAGCTCAAATCCTAGATCCACCAGGCAACAGGTATTTCGCCTTGCTTTCAAAGATGCATCTTTGAAGTTCGGGAGCTCGTGGATGGGTCTTTGTTGCGAGGTTATGGGAATATAAATAATGCAACCATTTCTCTTGTTTCTCATCTATGTAGAGGAGTGTCATCCTGCACTCAACAAATCTCTTACAAGCATGTCGTGAAAACAGGTATTTTTGCTCCTTCGGGGTCCAAGGTTGAAACTTTCGAGGTATAGGAGATTTCTAGCTTTGCCTTCATTGTGGAATAGTCCGCAGAACCTCCAACAATAGAGGTCAAAGATCCCCATGTCTATGGCTCTTATTATATCTACCAGCAAAAATCCCTCATCTGCCATTTCAACTGGCTATGGCCCTCAGCTTTTGCGCTAAGGGAATGGGTAAATAAGACTTGGTCGTTAGATCATGAGTTGTTATTTTTCTCCAAAGGGTTATTCATTGTTAACTTTACCACAAAGGAGGATTGCCAACGCGTGTTGGAGCAAGGTCCATTGTTCTGGGGCAGTTCTGGTCTTTCCATGTAGAAATGGTTCCCTAATTTCAACCCGTTGACCATGACTGCTATGACTACACTGGTCTGGGTAAGACTCCCTAATTTATCTTTGCATTTTTACACTCCAGCTTTTTTAACTACCTTGGGCAATGTGTTGGGTAGAGCTTGACACAGATCAGATATCGAAAGGATTCATCATCGTTTCCTGCATATGCGTTGAAATTGACCTCGGTCAAGGGCTACTAGATAGGATTCTTATAGATTGGACTGAGGATAAAACTTACACGCAATTGGTCGATTATGAGAACATTACCTTTAGGTGTCACTCTTGTCATCAAACAGAGCACCTTAAGGCAGCATTTCCTTTATCCCCGACCCCATTCTCGTCCCCTGGAGCACGGAAAAGGGATAATGGTTGGCAAGACCCTAAAAATTGCAAAAGTCACTCGAACTCTTCATCTGACAACAAGCATCATCACAAAGACACTCCAACTCCTCCAACATCTACAGCACCATCGTAGTCTCCAACAAATGAGCAGTAGCCAACTATAGACTCAAAACACCAGACTTCGGCATCAGTACAACATCATGAAGCTTCAGAAATTTTGACTCTGAAACCCGCAGTTCAGCCTTTGCAAACTCCCCATGAAAAGGATGAATCAAATGACATGATCATGCCCATAGCCCCACTCTCAGGGGCTCAAAAACATCCTCATGAATTAGATAATTCAGACAGTGATAAGGAAGCACCCTTACCTTCAGCAGCTCAAGACTCTAGCATTTCCTCAGACCATATGTATTTGGTGGCGAAGGAAACTGAGCCTATATGTTCCTCTGGTTGGATTGATGTTCGTAAGAAAAAAGGTAGAAAGGATACTCTATGGTCAACACAATGACCCGGCCCTTTCTCCTTGTATTTGTAATGTTTCATCTTGTTATGCCCATGTATTCCTTGTGGATCTCTTTTAGCATAGGTTAGTCTTCAGTGTTCCATTGTTGTCTTTCTAGGGGGGTCTTTTGCTCATCGCCATGTTCCTTATGAGCAAGGCTATCAATAATTCTTTGTATCACTATGTACTTTTTCTTGGTTGAATAGAAGGATTCTCATTTAGCTTACAAAAAAAAAAACTTAATTTAAAAATACAAAAGTATAGAAGACATCATTACGGAGTATTACATTGGCACGTAAATACAAAAATATCAAAGATGTCAAGTGTGTCACACTTTTGGCAAAATGTATGATCAACACTTATTCATGTAAACATAGGAAAAAACATAAGATGTTGAGTGGGTTCAACTTTAAATAGAAAACATAATTATAAAAAGAGAAAATATAAAAGATGTTGAATGGGTGCAACTTTCAATCAAAGACATACAAAATGACAATTTATAATTAATTCCACAAATTAAACAAAATTATTGTTCAACGAAATTGAAATACCTTTAATGCATTAAGAGGTATCTATAACATTATTTCGAAACATTACATTAAACACCTGCTATAATTGAGAAAAAAATTGTTTAACTACTACCTTTAATCAAATGAATCCACTTAGGAACACCTACTACAACAAGAGTATTTTTCCATTAAAATTGAACCTTGATAAAAAGCATGACATTACAAGTCTATCTTAATCTTTCACTAAACTATAACATTTAAAAAATATCTCTATAAATTTTGAACCTCTAAACCCAAAAAATCATCCATGTTAGAACATGTGATTATTCCAACTTACAACATGCCATTCTTCCTAGTGATAATGTCAACACCATTAAATTTACTTACATGCCATTCTTCCTACTTATAATGGTGTTATTCTTCCTACTTACAACATGCCGTTCTTCCTACTTATAATGTTAACACCATTACATTTACTTACATGCCATTGTTCCTACTTATAATGTTAACACCATTAGATTTACTTCGTTTATAAATGAATGCCAACAAAATAAAGTGAATAAACATAACAATTATTGTTACATTTTTACAGGCATATGAACATGAAAGTTTTTTATGGTTCGGAAATGTCATATATGCTTTGGAATCAATATATTAAAAGATTTTTAATTTAAAAATAAGAAACGAATTATTAATATATTAAATGAGTTTTAAGGTTTTAAAAGTAAAATATTTCATTTTTTATGGGCAAATTTGAAAAGTAGTAGTTTAAACATTCTATCTTTTAGCTGTTTTTTTGGTAACTTTTTCCATTTGATTTTACTCGAAATTCGATGATGAATGTTGGATCTGCATATTTAAGTGACTAAATTTGTATAATTCTTGTCCTAAGAGTTTTTCAATACGTTGATTTCATTTATACATTCAAAAATACAATTTAAACAACAAAAAATAGTAATTTTATCTAAATTTACTTCGTTGGATTCCAACCAAAAAAAACTCAAAAATACAACATTTAGTCAACACCATTTGAAAATATATAAGAATCATCGTACATGCATATGATTCTTCTTATGCTAATATTAATGGTATTTATATCCCCGCTTAGAACCTTAGGGTACTTGTTTTCTCTCGTTGAGTACAAAGTTTCATGTCACCAAACTTCATATCACAAGGTACGTGAATGATGTTATCATTTTTTATATTTTTTTTTTGTTTATATGGTAATTTGATATATAATTTAAGTGGGTCTAATTATGTATTTATTTAGAAAGGTTATTGATTTGAATTTGGAAGATTATGATATGCATATTTTTATAAATTTAAACAATCTAATTGGTAGATATTAAAGATATATATATCTTATTAAAATTTAAATTTACAATCAAAATGATAATTTATATTTTAAAATTCAAAATTATGTTAATATGTTTAATAATTATTATATTGTTTCACAACAAATATATGAAGAAGAGAAGGGATGTAAAGCATGTATATATAGAAAAAGGAAAGGAAAGGAATGTTATGAAGTGGAGGGAAAGACACATTTTTCTATTACAGTGAAGATGATTAAATATTTTATAGTAGTAATAGAAACTAAACTTGGTGTATTTGGTACCTATAACCAACTCATCCAATTAATTAAGGATTGATATTGAACGCCATCAAATCTATTTATCATAGGGATGGCAACTCAATTGAATTGGAAGTTTTTGGATTGTAACAAGCTTATTCAAACTTAACAAGGATGCCACTTTGGTATTCATTCAATCATTTTTGTTTCTCTTAATAGTTAATTATTGAGTCTTTATTAGGTCGAGGGATTTGTTAATTCAATGTAAAAGGAAAATGTATAATTATTAGTAACATTAGAGATGTCGCAATAATTGCTTGTTGAACATGGACTTAGGTTATACAATTTAGGTAATAATATGAACCTCTCATAAATGCATGCTTATCTCTATAATAGCTTGTTTACATGCTTTACAAATGCAAATTTCTATCACACATATAATTACATTGCATTTTTTTTTATTTGGCATTGAATGAGTTTTAGAAGTCTACCAAAATAATCAACATTCAACTTTGAACTATGCCAAAAATGTCATATAGAATGATACTAAACTTTAAAATGTGCCTTTCAAAAACTTCAATTGTAGCTCTTTGATATCGCTAAGCACTGTATGAAATATATTACTCCATGTTACACTTAGTAACCATGGTTTGTTTACTCTACCACTTGTCCCGTGAGTTTTAGAAGTCTACCAAAATAATCAACATTTAACTTTGAACTATGCCAAAAATGTCATATAGAATGACACTAAACTTTAAAATGTGCCTTTCAAAAACTTCAATTGTAGCTCTTTGATATCGCTAAGAATTGTATGAAATATATCGCTCCATGTTACACGTAGTAACCATGGTTTGTTTACTCTACCACTTGTCCCCTCGTTGCAATTCTCTCTGGAGGTGGCTGACATAAATTCCAATGATATTACTTTTTCATTTGTTTTAGAGGCCAGAAGTGGGGTTTTAAGAAAAACAATATATTATAGTAAAATTGATGACTTTTCTTTGTTAAATCAAAACCTCATGAGTTCCTTCAATAGAGGACATGTATGACACATAAGTTAGAGGTAGGTATGTGGTAAGTTGTGTGACTAATATCTATTAAATTAATTTTTTTAATAGAATCGAACGATGAAGAATTTCAAGTTTGTCAAATTTTAATAATAACACCATATCATATCATATTTTTAAGTGTTATGTATGTAGAAAGTTATATTAAGTACTCTCAACTTTCAACATAAATCACAACATATTGTGAGATACATTCCACATTCAAAAGGGGTGAACTTTGAATCTAATACACTTTGCAATTAGGTAATGGAGGCTACATGATTAATCAAGATTATTTAATAATAATAACAACAACAACAACAACAATATGCTAATAATGTTAGATAATGAATGGTCAAATTTAATATGACTAAATGCATAGTTAAAGAGTGTTTTTTGTCAAAAGACACATAATGAAGAAGAATAACATTGTTGTCTATGCCTAAGAAGAAAATGATGATATGAAGAACAAAAGGCTACCTGACAGCAAATCCATATAGTTAAAAATAATAAATTATCAATATTTGTATATATCTTAGTCAACAACTAATAGGTAATAGCATGCAAAGATTAAATCTAGAGTAAAATTGATGTATTCTCATTAATAGCACCAACATTGTTTATAAAATTCATGCGAAACATGTTGGCTTGCCTTTACACATACTACCATTTGCAAAACAACGACTTTTATTAATACATTTCCACAGTGCTCTCCATCACACATATGGTTTTCCATCATTATTAAATTCGTTAAAGATATCAAGACTAAAGAACATACACCATGTATACGCTAAAAATTCAAACCTTTGTTATAAAATGTTGCTTCAACTCTAACAGTGACACTCAATGCAATTTATCCATTGTCAAAAAATATAATTATTCATCATTCATATTATATGCTAAGATTTATAAATTAGATAAATGAAATGTATATACATTATATATGTTATTGTGACCTACGATTTAGTTAAATGTATAAATAATAACATTATAATTCTAATGTTTAAATAAAAATATGGAAAATAGTAGATAAATTCCAACACCACTACCATAATATATTTGCATGAAAATAGTAGATAAAATCCAACACCACTACCATAATATATTTGCATTAAAGTAGTTGAAATGTATATTCGATGTATATACTATTGTGCACTACGATTTAGATAAATGTATAAATAATAACATTATGATTCTAATGTTTAAACAAAGAGCTGGAAAAAATAGAAGGTTGAATCCAACACCGCTACCATGATATCTTTGCATTAAAGTTGTTGGAAATAGAAAATTCATTTCGGGGGGTAATTTCAATGAATACTTAATGTTTGGAGGGTTCTATAGCTATAAGGTATAGTTAAGCTTGAATTGTGTAGAGGTAAAAGTTTAGGGTTCTATAGCTATAAGGTATAGTTAAGCTTGAATTGTGTAAAGGTAAAAGTTTTGAATATTCAATATGCAATGATTATGGGTTATGGGTTGTCAACATTGGCAAAGTTGTGACAGACATTTATTACCAAACTATATATGAAGGTACATAAGCTTATAATATATAAGGTAACATCTTACCATGCAATTACCATCAACCTCGTTAGAGATATGTAGTCCAATACCATTCAATATAAAACAAATTATATATTATATAAATATTATTCTCATAGATTTCTTATAAGTTAGTTTCACTTTATAACTATCAACTCCAAGACATGACTATGTTAGGTTTCATGGTCTGCACGTCAACCTCAGTCACTTGGTCTGTGTGTCTTAAACTGCATCCATGGTGCTCTATGGATTATGTTCTATGGTAATATTTTATTTGTTACTCCTGCCCCTAACTAGCATATCACTTAGGGCTGCCCTTTTCAAAAAGAGAGCATTTCAACATTCCTACCCAATACAAATTACAAGAGAATTACACTGACAAACAACTTGTGAATTACACTGACAAGCAACTTGTGGTCGAATCTAGTGACTATGAATTGCAACAAAAAAATTCAGCAAAACAAAGTAAAAAAGCAACAATATTTGAACCAACATATTATCAAAGAATCACTTCCTGAAAACAATCCCTTATCTGACATGACCATTGCACTACCATGTCGAATGTCACATCCTTAAGTTACACTTAAACCCCATCATACAATAAATTTATATTATATTATGTAGAACATGTAAGTAAGCTTTATTTCATATTATACAATTTGGTTCCCAATGAAGTCTCGAACACTAGGTCAATAAAAAAAAATTATATGAAATTATTATCTAGAACAGTTATATAGGTTACCAAAATCCATTCTCATAGAATTCCCCTTGACATACATTTATCCACTCTCATAGAATTCCTTTATCCATTCTCATAGAATTCCCCTTGACATACATTTATGTATATATTCTTTTTTTAAATGTATAGTTATTTTACATAGACCTAGGAATAGCTTTTAAAATTTCTCACATCTTTTTAGACCTCGGAATAGTTTTTAAAATTCTTCACATCTTTTTATTAGTCCCTGTCGAAGGCGTAGAGGGACTATACCGATCCATAATTCGTTGACTTCATATTAGTTTGTCCTTTGACTAAAAATATTTGCATAATCTCTATTGTTGGAACTAGAGAACTAAAAACATTGATTTGTATATAATAAAAAATACCATATATGTCATGATTTGATTGGATAACAGATTGGAGGTCGTATTGCCAGCTTCGCTATTCCCAATGTTTAATATGTTAGCATATCCAAAGTTTTTGATCATCTACGGTCTTTCTGAATTTTTACTATTTTTTTGAAATGTTTAGATATCCAAAGTTTTGAGCATCAACAATCAGTTTTTTATTATTGAATTCATATTAGTTTGTCCTTTGACTAAAAAAATTTTGCATAGTCTCTATTGTTCGAACTATTGTTACTATTTTTTTTATTGTTATTATTATTGTTATTTTGTATTGATGTAAAATTATATAATTATTATTTTGTGTACGTAACAAACCTGCCACACTGCATTCTTTCTTAAATGTTTTACACAACGCGAGGCCCTTCGACGGTCCTGACAGACTTAAATGTTTACCTAACAGGCATCATAGCCTTAAATGTTTACTTAACACGCCTGTTACAATACATTTTTCTCCGATTTATTTTTATGCAATGTTCTCTGCAGTGAATATGGGAAATATTATTCTTCAGTGGCATTACTAGATCATTGGTTGATGCTTGCTCGTTGCTTGTTCACTAGTTTCTTGTTTTCTTGTTGTTGCTACTCTTGTTTGTTGTTTGCTATTTGTTGTTTGCAAGTGAGAAATTTCAATACTGGAGATGCCTGAGTCAAAATCCTCTTGCAGAACATCTTTGTATGTGAGTAGAAAATACGATTTTCTTTTCTTATATGTCATTGTCCCTGCAATGGAGGTGGGTTCTGTGTCGAACATTGGCGATCAGGAACGAGACGAAGACAACATTAAAGTCCTGCTTCATTGGTCATAATAGTCACATACAAAGATGGGCATCAAGAGGATTTTGATCGCTCCCAGTATTGAAAAATACCAACCATGCAAACTGCAACTTTCTTAATTTTTTACACAGTGGGAGGCCTTTGGATAGTCCTCACATCCTTAAATGTTTACCTGACATGCCTCACAAGCTGAAATGTTTTCTTAACATCTGTGTTACAATACATTTCCTCTTATTTTTTGATACAATCTTTTGTGCAGTGAATTTGGCCAATATTGTTCTTCACCAGCATTCTTGGTTGGTTGGTTGATCCTTGCTCATTAGTTCGTTGGATGTTTCTTATTGTTGTTTCATTCAACTTCGCAGAGTTGAGGTTCTGCAACTGCAGTTGGCCCTTTTTGTGCTTGTTCACTGGTTTGTTGTTTGATGCTTGCTCTTGTTTTCTTCAACTTTGCAAGGTTGGGGTCTTGCATCTGTAGTTGGACCTGTTGTTGCAGTTTGTAAGCCAGGGGTTGCGCTTCTGTCCTTCCCCATTCACAGGTGGGTCTTGGTGTTGTGGTTTCATTCCTCCATTTCTTAACAGGTCTGTTACAATATATTTTCGTCCGATTTTTTTTTTATTTCTATTTTATTTGCTTTTTTTTTCTTCTGCAATGTTGTCTGCAGTGAATATGGGCAATATTGTTCTTTAGCAGCATTACTAGTTCGTTGGTTGATACTTTCTTGTTGCTTGTTAACTAGTTTTTTGTTTTCCTCTTGTTGTTGTTGCATTTTGCACGCTTGGGATTCTGCAACCGCGATTGGAACTGTGCTTCTGTCGTTCCCCATTGACGGATGGGTTTCGTTGCTAGGTTTACGTTCGTATTTGTTGTTTTCATTCGATTTCCTTTTTCATATGTCACTGGTTGTTATGGAAGTGGGTTCTAAGTAGTCACATACAAAGATGTTTTGCAAGAGGATTTTGATCCCTCTCAGTCTTGAAAATGCTTACTTGCAAAATGGGAATAAAAAGATAAAAAAAAACACAAAAAATAAGGATGCAAACATGGTAGTGAAACTTACCCATGAATGGGGAGCGACAGAAGCGCAATTCCAATTGCAGATGCAAAATTCCAACCATGCAAATTGCAGCTTTCTTAAATGTTTACACAGTGGGAGGCATTTGCACGGTCTTCAGTCTTAAATGTTTACCTGGCAGGCCTCACAGCCAGAAATGTTTGCTTAACAGGTGTGTTACAATATATTCCTCCGATTTTTTTATACAATCTTGTTTGCAGTAAATTTGGTAAATATTGTTCTTCACCGGCATTCTTGGTTGGCTGGTTGATGCTTGCTCGTTGTTTCGCTGGATGTTTCTTATTGTTGTTTGATTCAACTATGCAGAGTTGAGGTCCTACAGCTACAATTGGACCTCTTCATACTTGTTCATTGGTTTATTGTTTGTCGCTTGCTCTTCTTTGCTTCAACTTTGTAAGGTTGGGGTTGTGCATCCGCAGTTGGAAATGTTGTTGCAGTTCGCAGGCTAGGGGTTTTGATTTTGTCCTTTCCCACTCACCGATGAGTCTCGGTGCCATGGTTTCACTCCTGTTTGTTGGTTGTTGTTTACTATTTCCAATTTGTAAGTAAGAATTTTCAATATTGGGAATGCATGAGCCAAAATCCTCTTGCAAAACATATTTCGTATGTGACTACTACGGCCAGAGAAACGGGAGTGTGACAGTGTCCTGGTCTTGTTCTTGAGGTCGTTGTTCGGTAGAAATCCCACCTATGTCACAGCCACAGTGACATGGCAAAGGTTGACAAATCTATGACAAGTGCATTCAGAAGAATACGTGAAGAACATGAAATAAATCATATTGATACTATGCAAACGATACGTGCACTTGGAAATACATTGCTTACTCTTCAACAAATCTTTGTTGAACAAACAGTCAACGTTGCACTTTCCCTGCCCCTGGATTGTGGTTCAAGGAAATGTGTCTTCAAAAACACCTCTCCACTTGAGAAACGCAAATTGGAACATGGTTTTATAGTTGGGCCACCAAAAAATAATATCAAGATAAAATAATATGAAAAATTTTGCAGTAGATATAAACAACATCTCTTTTGACTTGAATCAAAGTTTGTCGAGCTCCAACTATATTTCATAGATGAGAATGTTTTTCCCATAGTTAATGTGTTTCTATGGCTTCATAATTATAAGACTAAGTGTTGTTGTGTGAGGGATAAAGTTCTTATCTCCCTTTATTTTTCCTCTTCTATAGTTACTCGTTATTCCCTTTTCTTCTATCCCTCTATTATGCGTGTATGGTTCTATACTTAGTCGTGTTTCTATGCTCGCGGGTTCACGGAGTGGCGAACTGAAAAATACTCATCTCCATCTATATATTCAAATCACGAGTCTGAACGATGGTCGTTTGTTTGCATACTTAGCCAATTTTATGAACGCGGGTTCGCAGATAGGCACTATCGAACTGCGGTGCCCCGTGTTCGGGGTATACATCTTGCACCCAAAAATTTGGTGATCTACAATTCGACCCCAAACTCCTCGAACTCGCAAGCCTAAATATACCTACAATGACTCTGTCTGACCGACCCGCCTTTCCATACTTAGTCGAGTCTTCAAAGTTTCACGGGTTCATGGACTCCCGGGTTCACAAAAGTTTAAAAGCATTTTTTGCTCCCCTCCATCCCCGCCACCTTCCGCCCTTCCCAATGCACATTAATTATTCTTTTACTAGGGACAACTCACCAGACAGGTTTGAAAATATTGGCACTAATAAGCGGAAATCTCCCATTAAAACGCATTAACGGGTGAATATTATGGGATCTGATGATTTTTTTGCGTCCATCTTGAATTGGAAAAAATTGTTGGTTATTTTAGTTTTTTTAAGGCATCATCATAGTAAGATTGCAATATTGTACTACCCCACTATCATCCACAAACGTGTCATACACAAAGGTCTTGACGTCATGTCCCTCTTTAATATTGTGCATATATTACAGGTTGTCATATTTGAGAATATGCTTGCATATGGAAATGTTAACTCATGTTATTAGTGACTATTCAGCACACATATTCGAAAACATTGGCATTAATAGGCGAAAATATCAAGGAAATATACCATTAAAACGAATTAAACCAAGATTTACAGAAGATTATACTATCATCCTCCAACATTCATTTTAAATACTTATTCCCATTTCCCTCTATCATAGAAAACTTGGGCTTTAAGGTGCCTTCGTTGTAATGTTCTTGGTCATCCACATGTGAGACAACTTAGAGATGCCATTCAGGCCCAATTGAAAGACGAGGGAATGGTTTTATGTGACATCATCTTTGAGCGAAAAAAATTATGTTGGCCAACAGAAACTTAGACACAAAAAATGCAAGTATCTTATGATTGGTATTCTCCTTGCATAATTTTGATGCTTTGGTTGGTTGAAAGTCCTGCCTGAAGATTTGTATGTTGAACTTCTTTTTTTTTTTACTGGAAATTGGAAGGGACTTTCAAGTCACCTGCAAAATGATCCTTTGTTGAATTATATAGCTTCTTCCAACAACACAAATTTGGCAAGTGTATCAAATCCTGCAGACCACGCAAGAATTTATCTTTCGTCAGAGGAGTCGCACATATTGTGGCTTGCAAAATGGTCTGGAATATTTGGAAATGACTCCAAATATTACTCCATGCACGAATATACTCAGAAAGAAATTATAAATTTGGATCCTCAAGAATGTGAGAAATTGTATGGGTGGTTGAATCAACATCCTAAAATTACAAAAGTTTCTATTTCAAAGCTTGTTGAGCGATTTCTGGGTGTGGTAACAGACTTGAAAGAAAGTCAAATTCTTTGTCAAATTTTGTTCACCGACCCATGGATGTTGTAACAGACTCCACATAAAATCAAATTTCTATCGGTAATGCACTTTTTTTTCACTATTCCTATGCATATGATTGCATATGGGTCGAAGAGCTTGCTTCTCTTTGCAAGAATATTCTCCTGGTAGTTGAAGGTGGGTATATAACCAGGAAACGAGGCTCTCACATGTTTTTGATGTGTGCATCGACATGTAACTGGGAAAATTTAATGGAAAGGAATTATGGATTATGGACTTTGCAACACTTTGTGAAGATTACTTTATACTACCACCTTCTGCAAGAAGTTTGACGTGTTCAGGTAATGATTTGGTTTCTAAAGATCACCTTTTTCTACCACCTTCATGTAATCATTTTGTTTCATTCTTTAGAAGAGACCTTGATGTAGTAGGATATTCCAAAGTTGTTTCCACCGAATATCAATCTTCTTGTTGTTTCCCTTGCTTTGAATAAGGAGAATGCATTTCTTTTGTTGCAATAGATCTGATATTTGAAAAAAAATGGAAATTGCTCGATGCTTGAAGTATTTCCTTTTCTAGATCAAATAAATCGCCATGGCCTCGCCGCAAGTGCCTCTCGAGTTGTTCATCAGGATCATAGATCGATAAGGATGGAGTGCCTTCCTGGTCATAGAGTGCTTCCATCACCAGCTTGTGTTTTCACAGGTGATTTTATTGCTACCTTCTTTATTTGTCCTAGTGGTGGATCCTTCTATCCCAACCAACATGATGGAAATAAACTAGCTCTAGGTAATTTAATCGCTTCCGTGAATCTGAGTTGACTATATATTAATTTCGGATAACATAAAAAGGTTTATGTGTGCAACCTAATGTTAGACATAGACAATACAATTTCTTATTTCTTAAAATATAAAACAATGTATTTTTTTAACACATGGTTGTTCGAAAAGCTCCAGGCGTTGTTTGGGATTCACGTCCTTCAAGGATGTTAATTAATCACACAATTAATATTTATTGTGCCAATGCAATCGATCCGTCGTCAACTATGGAAATCGCATTAACACTGCAATGTCAGATAATAGATGTCTGACATGTACCTAATGTCAAGGTCATCATCGCACAGAACACCCAACCTCCAAAGATTTGTAGACTCACACAACATTGTAATTGTCATGACAAAGAAACATTAAAGTCGATGCTCTTTCCAAGTCTGAAAATCCTACAGTCTAAGTGCTTTGAAAATGATAGGACTGATTGTTTACTGCATTACTGCCCTACAGTCAATGGCATTGTTCCCATTGCCATGACTAGTGTCAATGTTCGAAGTTGAAGCTATCTGGAGCCTGGAGTCAGCGCCAGTGTGGATGCCTGAAGTTGAAACTACCTGGAGCCTGGCATCACGACTTGTTACACTTGACATTAGTATCAGTAGTGATCGAAATTTTATTGTATGTCGAGTATGTTACTACATCCATAGGTCTCTCAACAATCTTTGAGATAGAAGTTGGTTGTTTGTCAAGTCTGTTACAACTTTGTCGTAGAAGGTTCTATAATTTTAGAATGTTGATTCAAACACGCATATATTTTATTACCTTCGTGAGGATCCAAATTTATAATTTCCTTCTCAATATATTCGAGCATGGAGTAATATCTAGCGTCACTTCCGAATATTCCAGACCATTTTTTGAGCCATGATGTCTTCCACCCCTATGAAGAAAGATATATTTTGGTGTCATCTGCAACATTTGATACACTTGCCAAACCTGTGTTGTTGGAATAAGCTATATACTTCAACAAAGGATCATTTTGCAGGTGACTTGAACCTCCCTTCCAATTTATAGCAATGAAACAAATAAATTCAACATACAAATCTCCAAGCAGGCCTTTCAACTAAACAGATAATCGAATACAGGGAGAATACCAGTCACAACATACTTGAATTTTTTTTGTCTCAGCTTTTGTTGGCTAACCAGGTTGTTTTCCCCCAAAGATAACGTCACATAAAATCAATCCCTCGTCTTTGAATTGGTCTTAAATCGCATCTCTAAGTTGTCTCAAATGTCGATGACCAGGAACATTACAAGGAAGGCACCTTAAATCCCAAGTTTTCGATGATAGAAGGAAATTAACACTTAGCAAAGTATGGAATGTTGAATAAAAAGCTAATGCAAGCAGGCCATATATAGAAGAGACAAACTATTCAAGAAGCTTGGATAGATCTCGTTGGCAGAACCAATGAAGTCCAAGACCTGAAATTGATATTCAACTCGTTGTTTTTAACCAGGCAAGCATTTGATGATCAAGTTGAAATCTAAAAAATATTGTCTACAGGCTTGATTCTTGTACATATTTTTTTTTTTTGTCCGCGGGAGCCCCAATCGTAGTCATTATGGAAAACGCATTTAAAATTCAGAGAATATCTACTGAACTATTTCAAGACATCTATTTTGGGAAATAATCTCAGCTATATTTTGTAACCCAGTTTATCTAAATATAGAATATTTGAGGTTTTTGTATGGTGTTTTCCAATGTCTGATATTGTTTTTTATTTTATTTTGTATTTTTTTTTAAATTGACACATTTGCTTGTACAACTATTGATAGATGAATTCAAATTCTTTCTACAAGAATTTAAGATGCTCTTTTATCCCTGGTTAAACATGCATGACAAGCTTTTTTTATGTTGTCCAGCACTTCAATTTAAATAAAAGCTACTCTATTCACTCCTTACATTTTACATGGAAGAATAATTTGTGATAGGACATAGTTATGTGGCGCATACCCTATACTTAAGAAAGAAATGGGTGGACTAGTCCTACTTTCATTCTTCGGGGTCCCGTAAATAGAATGAATTAATGACTCTATTTCAACAAGGCAACTCAGGTGTTGACGTCATGTTCCTGATCAATATTGTGTATATATTACAACTTCTTCTATTTGATAATATTCATGCATATA
>ML794690.1:159653-182394 GCA_009831015.1 Picea engelmannii
ACGCCTAAAACGGAGATCGTATGCAAAAGTTACGACCCCAGGAAGTTGATGTACTCAATTACCCAAACGGGGCCCACATGACTTTTGGCGCTTCATCTCCTAGGGTTAGGTTTTTGGATGTCTAGGAATTTTGGCATTCTCGTTTATTGTAAAAAGGGCCTTCAGAGCCTCATTGTAATCATCTTCTTGCGAATGCGAGTAGCCGTCACATCTCTTCTCTGAGATAAGCTGCCACCATTCTAGCGAGTCTTTCACTCTGTATTTTTACAGTCTCTGTACATTTCTTTGATTAATAGAAATCGTGTATTACTATATATCTGTGTTTATGGTTGCATCTCTGATACATTTCTGTTATATTATTGAATATCTGCAATATCTCTGTGCATTTCTTTATTATATCTTCGTCCTCATTTCGTGTCGAATATAATCCAGATCAGTCCAGTCCCCCGCTGGCAGTCCCAACAGCACGACATCATGGAGCATCACTTCAACGACCCACCCCATTAAGAAAGCAACCCAGAAATCTTCAAATGGAGGAGGAGATAAGAACCCTCCTCACGGAAAAATTGATAGTTCTCACAAGCTTCTCATGACAAAGAAGAGAAAAAACATTGTAGGGCAGGCAGAAAAGCCCAAAACTAAAAGTGAGAACATGCAACTTGAAACTGTTGTGGATGACGTGTTCCAAAAATTTGATTCACCCGCGGACGCAATGCACCATAGTTCGACAATGGAAATAGTTGAGACTGACATTTTTGACAAAGATGAATCCTTTGTATTCCAGAGCATTGTTTTTTACGTCCAATCTAAATATTTAATTATTGAAAAGAGAGATGTAACAAATAAGAAAGGGAAATCTCGTTTAGAGATTAACCTTAGGAAAATGCGTCTGTCCCAAATCTCTCGATTTCACCGCGCAACTACAGATGCTCTTGGTGATTCCATTGGAGGAATTGAAGCGGAGAATGCCAGACTGAACGGTTGAATCAAGGAATTGGAGGAGGGTTTGATTCCTACCCCATTGTTTTCCAATCCTTTATCAAAAACCATGTCTGTCACTCCTGCATCCAAGTTAAAAGGATCCTCCAGACTCCTCACATCCTATAGAGGCCATGTAGAGAAGAATATCAAGAAAATAATGGAGCTAATTACTGAAGCCTGGGAAACATCAAAATATAGCTTCCTTTCGAACGAGGGAAAATGATTTGCACGAACATTTGCAGGCGGATTTAAAAAATGAAGAACGTTTCTATCTATAGACGATGATCCCTTTTGGAAACCATGTCATAAACATCTCAGATATGAAAAGAAGACAAGAGGATCTCCCCTCCCCAAACTGGATCAAATAATTAAAAGCATGCTGGAAAGAGAAAGTTAACAACCTACACCTCATTGTCGAATCATGTGAACAAGTCATATCAAAGAAAGAAGAATTAGTCAGAAACCTAACCCAAATAGACTTAGCCAGAAGTACCAATGAGGTTCAACACCCAAACTTAATCCTCAACTCCTTGTCCTTAACCAAGCAAGCCTTCGATGAACAAGTTGATATTTTAAAGGGTTTGTCTTTAGAAAAGTTTTATGGCATCCTTGAATATGGTCAAGATGACATCGAGAACTGGCTAGTGGACTATTCAACACACAATGAAGAAATTGAACAAGCTCTGCATAGTATTTCTATGGATCTAAGGAAATTAGAAAACGAGCTTTTCAACATAGAAATCCAGGATGAAATCAACATGGCCCCCATGAGAAGCTACATTCAATAATGGATCCAAAGGAGAATGGACAAGCTCACCAACGAAGGGCAACAACTGGTTGGCACGATTCCAGTGGTCGTCAACGAGAGCAACAAAAAGGCATCAGCTTCATAGTAAGTCTATATTGATCACATATGTATACTGATCACATCTTGCTTTCTTTATCAATCCAGTTATTCTACCTCTTTAAATATAAATCTCTAACCAAAGACTGATAACTTCCAATTTCTTCTTTTCAGGTCTTATTCTCTACCGTCTCACACTTCTTATTTCTACAGTCCTATTTCTTGTACTTATTTCTTTTATGGTCTGCGGGAGCCTCAATCCCAGTCTATATGAAAAACGCATTTAAATTTCCAGAAATATGTAACAAACATTATTAATTTTTTATCAATTTCAAAGAAAACTAATTCGGGAACAATTTTGATGGTGCCTTGTGGGCTGCTTTCAGAATGCTAAATTAGGTCTATTTCTGCATATCGATCATCTTCTTTTATTTTTATGTGCTCAGAAATTTTTTTCTTCAACTATGATGGATGTCAGGAAAATGTGTTTATTATATTTAAATGTTTAATGTGTGTGATTCCTGGTCTTTTTTTCCAGGAACCTTTATTTCAAAAAAAAAAAATACTACTATCTTTTTTTATTGTTTCAAGTCATTACGACGGAAATTTTCTAAGTCCCATATTTGAACTATACACGCCCCAAGAAAAAACTTAAACAAGAGTATCACATCTATAAAAAACGCAATAGGATTGACATCCTCGTTCGCATATTAACCCCATATTAATATAATATTATGATTAACTAATTCAGGAGGTTCTTTAGGAGTCATCTACCAACCCGATGTCTTATCGCTTGCGTGTGACACACTGGAATGAGTCATCTTCTTGTACTTCAAGCTACTTCCCATGTGTCTATGTTGCTTCAGGCTTCTATTTCTCCCTCGGTCCCGCCATAGCAGTGCATTTATTCCCATTCCAGCCATGCAGCACTTGTTAGTAGTTATAATTATGTTATCATACAATTTGGTTTCGAATGGATTCTCAAACACCAATTCAATAAACAAAATATATGAAATTATTATCTAGAACAGTGATATAGGTTACAAAGAACCATTCTCATAGAAAAAATATATGAAATTATTATCTAGAACAATGATATAGGTTAAAAAGAACCATTCTCATAGAATTCCCCTTGACATGCATCTTCAGTGATCTTCTTTTTTAAAACATGTAGTGATTTTACACAAACCTGGGAATAGTTTTCAAAACTCCTCACAACTTGTTGGTAGTTAGAATTATGTTAATTTTATTTCTTTAGTTATACTTTAATTTTCCCATTAACATTGTAAGATGTAGTTTGGTGAAGGTAAAGGCAAATTTAATTAAACTTACTAATATAGTACCAATTATAAAAATAACAAGTTCTAGAGAACGAATGTTATTGATCTTTTACGAACATAATTTTGAAATATTGGCAATAAATTTAAATTTTTTTATGTTTGGTGCTTGCTTAGTAAGGACAATATAGGAAAATCGAATATGAAGACAATAATATCCACCTAATATTGTATGTCTAATTTATTTATTTTTCAATTAATTCTATGCTTAGGAGCAACAAGGGACAAATGGCCATGGCTACCAACCTAGCTTCCAATTTTCAAATTCAAAGCATATACATACTCGAAGTGCCAAATAAAAATTTGATACTTTCAACAAGAACCAAGAAATCTACAAAAATTTGTACTTGCAAATGATAATATATGTGAGATTTTCTACTACTTAATTGTCATTACATTACTGGCAAGTGATAAATGTGCATAAGATTTGTTACTGGTGAATTGTGTTTGTTACTAACAAATATTTGGAGAAAAAAAAAAAAAAAATGGTTTGCACATGCAATTTGAATATGAAACAATTAATTATAAAATTACTTGCTTAGACATATTCAATGAAGTTGGCTCAACAAAGTTGGTACACATAAGCTT
The DNA here is from genome assembly GCA_009831015.1 of Picea engelmannii. NCBI lineage: Eukaryota > Viridiplantae > Streptophyta > Pinopsida > Pinales > Pinaceae > Picea > Picea engelmannii. The sequence continues at coordinate 163,404 of ML794690.1, forward strand.
GAAGATAAGTGTTCCCAACACATATAGTAAACTTGAACATACACCTCCTCAAAGGTAGAAAATAAAATTAGAAACATGTATAAGAAAATAATGAATAGATATGGTGGTGGTAGGATGTGAAGGTAGACAATGAAACTGGAAACATGTGTAAGAAAATAATGATTAGCTATGGTAATGGTAGGCAGTGACAATGATAAGTCTCAAATGTCAAAGAAAAAATATAATAAAATATTATATATAGGTCTTTAATATAAGATTAGATCATCCTTACTCTTGAGAACTCTATCGTCGTTTGTGCGATAAGACTTTAAACTTTATAAGTCAAACTACATTATCACTTTTTTATTTATCAATTTCTTTTGAATACCCTTAAATATTTTGGTTTTAAAATGAATAATTGAAACTAATATAGAAACTTTTCATAAAATAAAAATATTAAAAATTCAAAAAAAATAATAGAATTTGAATGATGAGATCATATATAGTCACTAGACTTTGGTAGGGATTAATAAGAACCAGTATTTGTCATCATCAAAGAGTGTAATGAAGTGAGAATTATATTTCCAAAAAAATTGATGATTAAGCATTTTTAAACTGCATCATATGTTATTTTGACAAAATAAATATCTTGTTCATCTTAATGCTTATAATTGATTAAGCATTTATAAACTGCGTCATATACTATTTTGACAAAATAAATATCTTGTTCAGCTTAATGCTTATAATTGTAAAATGATAATATAGATTTTATAGTTAAAAACCTTTTTTTGCAAAAGAGAGGCAAAGTTCATTTTTTAAAATGTTAAGATAATTATTTAATGAAAAAGTTAGATAAAAAAGATTCATAGATAAAATCTGAACTAATATTAAAATGTTTATTTGAATTTTGTAAACCAATATTAAAAATGGTTATTTCGAAGATTTTTCAGTCCAAACATATTTTTTCGGGCCAATATTAAGGGAGGATTTATAATGGCGTCAGGGTGATGCATAGGTAACACGCTACCCTTCACTTAACTCGTGCCCAGGTCATGTCCACTCTATGGAAAATGATACCGTTTGGTGGTATAGAATATTTAAATGCTTCATGGAATAGGTTGATTCGTGAGGTCCTCGTTGATACATATCACCCCGATTTTCCTTGTGGTAGCTAGGTTCACTTGGAGATGAGTTTGTCGGTGTCTGATTTTGTTTTTGGTGTCATCGAGAATTGTGAGATGACGCTTTGAAATCTAATCAAATTTAGCCCTTATAAAAGAGCATAGGGGTTTTGTTTGATTTTGGATTTTTGGTGTCGTGATCGATACTTCAGGAATATATGAGCTAAATATTTTTTCAGAGTCATAAAGTACTTTGAAGTATACATACTCTCCTCTCTTCTGGATTTGAATTTGTGATTTCTTAAGAGGAAACACATGTTCTTAACCATTAGGCCCACTCAATATATATATATATATATATATATATATATAAAGAAGACACCAATTTCCATCATCTCATGCATGCAACACATAAATGTATTAAGTTCAAACCACGTCACATAAAACACAATTACATATAGACATTACAATTTCAATCCTTAAACTCTACAATCTTCCCTCCACTATGTAATAATATTCCCTCCATTCATAATGAAGATAGCCACAATTTTACATGGAAAGAAAGCTTGAAATTCTAGCCATGGTGACATGGAAATACACCAACCCACTACATCATCTACCTACATCAAATATGTAAGCTTCATAACCTTACAATTACTTCAAACAATAAGTTGTGCTCATCACATTTTTTTTTGACATAAATTGGATGTACATTTCATTGCCACAGTATGTGCTTTCAAATCCTTGGGCGAAGGGGAGAAAATGTCACATTTAATAAAGGAATTAACCTCATCTTAGGTGCCAACATAAGTGGAAAATTGAATGTAATAGGTGTTGTAGAACCACAAAAACATTAAAATATACACCTTTTCTACATAGTACTTATCTATCACCAATACTTCATGATTGATTTGTTTCAAATCCAAGTTCAATACTCAACTTCCAAGTAGAGTATACATGACATGGATATATAATGCTTTATTAATAGAACACATGCACAAATGCGCACACACACATTATCAATAACTAGGATATTTGCACACACACATTATCAATAACTAGGATATTTGTCTATAATTTAAAAAATACTATAGCAGAGCTATAGAATAATTACATCTAGATATGTCCCTTACTGGCTTTGGATTTTAAGCAAATTTGCTAGCTCCTTATTTGGAAAATACAAAAAATACTTTTGTCCACAAAAACTCCATCTGGATATTTCTTACATGAGTAAATTCTGACAAATTGATGACATAATAAAAGACAAAAAAAAATCATGACTAAGTTGGACTATGGGTCCGACTTCATGTCAGCATTGCTTGTGTTACTAAAGGATATTTTTTTATCCTTTACCATTGTTATCCAAGCTTCTTTATTTTTCTAAGGTCCTTACTCCTCCTACAACGCTCGCTTTCTTGGATCTGAAGGCACTCGAGGTGGAGGGTAATAGTAACCTTAGATTGTTTTGAATCCATTGATGTGTCCCTAGTTTCCTTTGTATTCACATTTGGCTCTTATATGGGAGGGTCCAATTCAAATGGATCTTCCTTGGTAATCAATTGATGTTCTTCCTTAGCTCCAACCCACTAGTTGGATTTTTGATGATGCTTATAAATTTGCCTTAGCCCTCTTAAATAGTTTGTTGCTAAATTTCATGTTTCAAAGCAAGATTTACAATGGGAAGAAACCACAAAAAGACACCAATCCCCATCATCTCATGCATGCAACATAGAAATGTATTGATTTCAAACCCTGTCACAAAAGACCCAACTACCTACAAACATTACAATTCCAATCCTTAAGCTCTACAATCTTCCCTCCACTATGTAATAATATTCCCCCCATTCATAGTGCAATTGGCCACAATGTGTCACAGAAAGGAAGCTTGAAATTCTAGCCATGGTGACATGAAAATACACCAACCCACTACATCATATGCCTACATCAAATATGTTAGGTTCATAAACTTACAATTACTTCAAACAATAATTTGTGCTCATGACAACTTTTTGACATAAATTGGATGTGAATTTCATTGCCATAGCATGTGGTTTCAAATCCTTGGGCGAAGGGGAGAAAAAAATCGCATTTACTAAAGGAATTGACCTCAACTTAGGTGCCAAGATAAGTGGACAGTTGAATGTATTAGGCATTGTAGAACCACAAAAACATTGAAATATACACATTTTCTACATGGTACATATATGTCACCAATACTTCATGATTGATTTGTTTCAAATCCAATTTCAATACTTGACTTCCAAGTAGAGTATACATGACATGGATATATAATAATTTATTAATAGAGCACGTGCACGCATGCATGTGCACACACACACACACACACACACACACAGTTATATATTAAAAAAATACTATAACATTGTTGTAGAATAATTACATCTAGGTATTTTCCTTATTGACTTTTTATTTTAAGCAAAATTGCTATCTCCTTATTTGGAAAATACACAAAATAATTTTGTCCACAAAAACTCCATCCGTATATTTCTACATGATTAAGTTCTAACAAATTGTTGACATAATAAAAGATAAAAATATTGCATGACTAAGTTGGAATACGGACCCAACTCCATGTACCCATTGGTTGTGCTATTGAATGCGATTTTTTTCTTCTTTACCATTGTTGTCTAAGTCTCCTTTATTTTTTATGAGGTCCTTACTCTTCCTACCACTCCTCATTTTCCTTGTTCTTGAGGTTATAATTGTTCTTGGATCTCATGTTCTTCAAATTGATCCACCCATCTTGCCTTAGGGGGTTCTGCATCTTGATTTAGATCTAAGTGAAAAGCATGTTCATCTTCCACTAAACCTTGATGTGATAATCATTGTTGAGGTGAAGACGCTTCTTTTGAAGGAGTGACCTTAGATTGTTATGAATCCATTGAAGTGTCCCTAGTTTCCTTTGTATTCACATTTGGCTCTTCCATGGGAGGGTCCAATTAAGATGTACATTACTTTCTAATCAGTTGATGTTCTTCCTTGGCTCCAACCCATTAAGTGGGTTTGAGCTAATGCTTCTTAACTTGCCTTAGCCTTCATAGAGAATTTGTTTCTAAATGTCATGTTTCAAATAAAGATCTACAATGGAAAGAAACATGTTCATCATTAAATTGTTGCATCTAGAAGTAGTTTTCACCTTTCATAATTATTTTTTTCAGAAACCCTTTGCTAAAGTCCATTTCCACACATATGTGGGTGTATATAGTGGTGCTTTGTCTCTCTATTTCAGAAAGTTTTTGTTAATATCTTCCAAGGGCTTTACCAATGGCTTGAAGAGAATCTGAACCCAAAGAATGCAAGGGAAGATTTGGAATTCTAACCCACACGGGAGCCGAGGAAAGGGCATATATTAATGGATCAAAGGAAGGAGTCCATGGTTTCATACACAATCCCATATTTCCCTTGAACTAGGGTCAAGAATTTAAAATCAAATCCATGTCTTCAGCAAGTCAAACTCAACAATGAAGAAATCCTTTGCACGAGGATAGAAAAAAGCCTCCTCTTTTAACTAAGGTTTCCAGGATTCTTAATCCATTTATGTAGATCTACTAGACGAGGAAAAACATTATTGAAACAAAAAACTGGACCACTTGTACTATAGAAGGTTGTCTGGACTGCAACATCTTTCACTATAGGAATAGTTATGGTTAGAGTCTCTTGAACTAGAAGCCATTGAGAACATGAGACATTCTTCACAATATTATTGAAAGAATATTTACCCAAATTACTGTTAGAAGGAAGAGGACCCAATCTACATTCACTGTTCATTTTGGCTCAATCAGACTTCCCAAGACTTGCTTCCACATGAGTAACGGGTGCACCTAAAGAAAGAGGCACTTTTGAATTAAAATGAGCCGCCACCATGAAAGAAATCGTATCAAAAAGGAGAGAAGGCCCATTCATCATGGTTTCCATTGAGGAGAGAAGCCTAGATGTTGGTGCAAATCTGCAGCAAGGGTGAACAGATCTACAAACTTTGTGGTTGTGTCAAAGGTACAAACAAAAGTGGGTGAGAACACAAGAAACCCTAGTTCTCTTTTAATTAAATTTTTTCACATCTATGATGTTTGGAAATAGAAAATGCATGCAACAAAAAATATACATGAATAACACAAGATATAAAGAATAAAGATAATATCTATAATTCCTAATAACCAAAGTACAAATAAGATACACCTTGAAGAGACCAATGAATACAAATATCTCCTGGTGGCCCCTCCATAGGAGGGTTATTATTTTTTTCCCAAATGTGTGGTAGCAATGGCTAGGCTTCTCCTCTTGGCTAAAAGTAATAATGGGAAATGGACCTAAAAAGTCTGTGGAAATTTTGGCAGCATTTTGGTACTCTTGAGGGGAAAACTCTATAGAAATTGTATGGATATCTTTATTTTATAGGAAAAATAGTGATTGTCCTTGATATGGTCAAAATAATAAAATATTGTATTTAACCAAATCAATTTTAACCACTAATTTGAATTTTTCCTTTAATTTAAATAAAATAAAGAGGGTGAAATGTATAAAAGGGGATTATTACTTTAATTAAGTGAAATAAATTAGGAAAATGGGGATTTCCTAAGTTATGCAAGGGGAAAATGGTGTGAAAGTGAGTATGACAAGGGATACATGGACTATGATGGTGCATATAGGCAAGGCTTAGCCTTTTGGGTTAGGTGTGTGGATAAATGGTGATAACACTAGAATCAATGCTTATAGGATTAAGGTCAAACATGCAAGTTGAAATCGAGGTTGAGGATTTCTCTACACATGGCTAGGGAAAAACCCTAGCCATCGTTGTCCGGTTTTCTCATACAGGCTCCATCACTATTTTAATTACCAAATCACATAGCTATATTAATAACAAAATAGCTACAATAATATGTCGATGTACATTTACACTTATAGAGATTTAATACAATGTATCTCATCATGGTTTCTTTGGATTCCGAAAATCCAAATTTTCTTTTTTGAAAGTTTATTATTTTCCCTCAAAAAAAAAAAAAAAATCTAAAAACTTCCGGAAATTTATAGTTGAGATGAAATCCCCAACCTACCTAAATATTTGAGAGCCATTGATGGGTACCTTCAATGGATTGCTATATAGTGCCCACTATACTAGTTAACATTAAAGAAGAGTCCTGGAAAAGGGCTCTAAATGCAAGCATTCCCATTTTTGGATTAAGCACCTACTAAAATCCCACCCAATTTACTAAGGATTAATAATTGTTACAAAAAGTTCAATTTTTATTTGAGATTCATTAATGGGCACTATAAGACCCAAGCCTTGAATAACTTTAGGAAAAATCACTACATGATCACCTCGGTGGTCATTGACTAGAATAGGTGGAAAGGGTAAAATGTTGATGGCTAGAAAAGTTGGTTTTCAAAGATCTTACACGATGGCAAGGCACACCACGGACATGTTGACAACCCTTAATCAAACTGGGTGCACTGCAAACCTTAGCAACTTGCATTAATTGGATGCACCAAGAGAAGATTGCAAGAGAATTTGGTGAGGAAAGAAAGGAGTTTTGTCATAGAAAAACTAATCTATAGACACGAAATACAAATGATGAACAAAGTGTTATATAAAACTTGATTGGATTTTATAGATTTGGGTTCTTCAACTACATGCAAAACTAAGGATTTGGGGGTTGTAATGGATGGGATAAGTTCCTTCATTCACAAGAATTTGTGAGCATAATGTTGGGATGCACTCATTAGGTGCACATCCATTACGAACACGTCTATTGGATGCACTTGTTGAGCACACCCTTTCCAAGTTCACTTAGGTGCCTTGGGCACACTTGTTGGGAAGGTGGCACTTTGGGTGTATGTAATGTTCCTAACATGGCTAGTCTAGGAAACGTTTCCAATGTGTGTGTAGGATCAAAGGTTTACAACATATAAATGATCATACAAATAATAAACGCGACAAAGGACTGCAAAGTTTGTATTATGATATCTTTGTGGATTACAAAATGGCCGAATGCAGCTAAATAAACTGACAATACTCAACTAGATCAACAGACAAAGGATCTTAGCCAGAATACAAATAAGAAACTACGGCTGAATAAAATAACAACACTCGGCTAGATCAAAAGACAAAAGGATCTTAGCCAGATTACAAATAAGCAACTAAAAGATAATACTTGGAATATGGGAGCACTGCGGAATCAATGAAGAATGATGGAAGACCTGGATGATCTTCCCGGTGACTAGGGTGTGTCTTTCAACACCAAAATCAGCCAACTGTTGTCTTCCTCCTGGAATACACTGAACTATCTCTCCTGAGATGAGCCTCTTCTCCTCAATGACAAGTCGTAATCTGCATAATGATGAATTAGGTCGCTGACCCTTCCTTTATAGCTTTCCAAAACCCTAAATCATGTTGAAACCCTAATTCACTGTTGACTTCCAAAACCCTAATTCACTGTTGACTTCTATTTTTAGCTCATAATGACTTAAAAGCGCTTTTAACCCTTTTTAGCTCAATGTCACTTTCCGAATATAACACTTGTGACTGGAGTGACCTCTAGTAACCTTGTTTACCCTTCTTTGGCCCTAGCTATAGTCTAACGGGGCAGTTTAGACCATTAAGCCTCCTCTCTGGAGCTCCTATTTGGAAAGGGACAGTACAGTGTAGCACCATTGGATGTTGGATGGTTGGCAAACAAGCCATGAAAGTGGTAGAGAAAGCATTAGGCACACTTGAAATTTGCAATGTTGGAACTTGGGTCCACTTAAGCTTGGAGGGGATTGCAATATGCCTAAGAAGGAGGCAAGTGCAAAGCAATATTCATATAAAAAGGAGGACACTTCAAAAGTGTTAAGGTATAATTAGAGAAGTCAGACATAGGGAGTGTAAAAGAGATTTTTAGTTTTTTTCAAGTTCATGAGTTGGCATAGTAGGCCAAATTGCACTAGTTGAGTGAAAAGAAGAAGATGGTAGGACCTACAAGAGGCAGGTGTGTGGTTTTTTCAGGGGTTGGATTGATAGTTCTTATAGGCAATGGTGCCTTTCATAATTATAATTTGTAAATGAGCCACGAGTAGTTGGTCACTCCTCTATTGTACATTGTAACATTCTTCATCTAAATAAATTTAAGGAACTTGCCTTAGGTGTCACATATACATGTGTGTTGTGGAATATTTATGTGTTGGATGTTATTGTTTCTTCTTTGCTTTATGTTGGTTAAGTTTTGAAATATTTAAAAAGTTTAAAGTATTGTTAAGATGTTTTAAAGGACACAATTGGACATGTGACTATTGTTGAATGAACTTGGTTGAGTAGGACTTAGTTTCAATTGACAGATTGTAGCTTAAGTCAAAGGTATGGGCATACCTTAAGTGAAGAGGCATGTTATGGTTATAGTAGTTGTAGGCTGGCCAAGCTCCTATGGTCAAGGAAAGGCAATTCTGCATGACCTCATGTGCCAAAATATATTTAGAAGAAACTCAAGTTTGCAAAGGAAAATTTTGGTAGACTATAGGTCCATGATAGGTAATACCAAAGAATTCGTCATCAAGTTTGAGTGAACTTGAGGTAAATCAATTGGATTTGGGATGAGTTTCCATACTTTTGGTTGAAGTTCCAATGGCTAGCTCAGATGAAAAGATAGCCTCACATCATGAATATGGTGAGGGTGGATAGGATACTAAGACTCCATGGGTGAAGAATAGGCTTGCAACCTTAGAGAGTAATGTTGAGAAGATAGAAATCTCTCTTTGCAAGCATCAAGAAAAGGCATAATCCTTGGAAGAAGAGATGATCCACATGTGTCAAAGTCTTAATGATGTTGTAGACAAGTTTCAGAAGACTACAGACTTGATGACTGCAACCTTGAGCACCAATGTTGGTTAATGGTTGAAATTTGTGGAAGACTTGTTGAAATCTATTGTAACACAAGTAAAATACCAAGAAGACACAATTAAATTATTGAAATGAGCAAATGGGCAAACCCTTTATTGGTGTTTTTCAAGTGTTGGGTGTTCTACTAGAAGAAAACTCTACAGTAATCCTAGAGAAAGACTTTGCTATTCTCTCATAGTATTGAATGGAAGATTAGTCGATTCCATGGTTAGCAGTGGTGTGCCCCACAATTTCACGAAGGAAGATGTTGTAGGAGAGCTTGGGTTGTAGCATGAGTCAACACATACTTCTTTCAAAGTAGTGAACTTAAAAGTGGAAAATGTAGTTTTCATAGCCAATCAATTCACCTTAAATCTCATATATTGGAGTGGAACTATAAGCTTCATCATTGTGCTTATGGATGACTTTGAGGTTTTTCTAGTGCAAGAGTTCTTGAGGAGTGAGAAGGTAGTGCCTATGCCTTACTTATATTGTTTGGTCATCTTTTTAGTTCAATATCTATGTTTCATCCCTACAATTAGGAAGCAACATGAATTTTTTGGCAAGATGACATCCTTGAGCATGGTTTTCATATCTAGTTAAGGGGATAAGAAACCTGGTAGTAGATAACTTGAAGGCATTGGAATTTATGTGCAATATGTAGGTGTGACTTCAAGAGGAAGTTTCGTGTAACCTTAGGTGGAAAACAGTTCAGTGATGGAAATAGAGAAGAGACTCACTAAGCTTGAATCCATGGTGGCCTCCATAGTGGAAGTAGTATCTAGAGTGGTGGATGCTTTATTAGATAAGCAAGGCATTCCAGTTCTAAGTGAACAGATGGAGACAATGAAAGATTCATCCAAGGAATCTAGTGAAGCATTCGACTTGCATGGTCTGGACTTGATAGCAGACCAATATGACAAGGTTAAGGAGTAGTGACCTTGGTATGTGAGGAACAAGGAAGAGCTTGAACCCTCCTTGGGTGCACTTGGGAAATATGGTTGACAATATGACCCAGAAATTGAAATATTGTTGGAAGAAGGTGATGGTAGAATTGGTTTAAATGTGCCTATTTTGATGTATTTGACATAAAGGTATGTTGGTATTCTAGACACTTAATGTGACTTAGTGTATTCTATATAGGTTGTTGATATAGATGTTTACAGTGGCCTTGGAATCCATCCATCATTGTCTTCTCATTAACGTGTAGCAAAAAGAATCACTACCTAGTCGCCAGGAGTGGATCCTAGAGGACCTATGGAAAAGGTGCCTTGGAAAATTATGGTTTGGAATAACTTAACAATTTGAGGAATGGATGATGATCTTTCTCTTTGTTTAGAATAATCGTACATAATGAATAAAATATAAAATGAAATGACTATTTGTGCATGGGGAAGTGCATTCTCATGGATTAGACATAATGTTTGGATTAGCTACCTAATAAGTTCGAGACTTGAGGGGATCTAATGTATAGAAGCATAGAAAAGTTGGTCGAAGTAATAATGTAGTAACAAGTTTAGATGTGCAACACTTAGACATTTTGACGACCTTCTTGGTAGGGATCGAATTGCAAATACATCAAGAAAAAACAATAGAAAAAGAGCATACATCCAAGAGGAATTGTTGGTAGAATTTGGGTAAAAACACTTTGTTCAAAGGAAGAATTGGATAGTGGGTAGTTGCATAGAAATTATGGTAGTGACAATGTGGAGTATTTGAAGAAGTCAATTTCATATGGGTGCATGGGTCTAGGAAGTAGAATTTGAGGACAATAGGTTCTTGAAGATTTTGTCGGGGACAATGACAACATTTAGTGGGGGAGGATGTAAGGCCCTACCTTGAATGGATTTGAGCACCTCTACCACATGATCACCTCGATGATAATTGACCAACATGGATGGACATGATACAAGTTGTATGGCTATAATGGTCAATTTTGGGTTCACATGCACGATGGCAAGGTGCACCATGGACATGTCGAGTGCCCTTGCTTAGACTGAGTGCATCGAAGACCTTGGAAGCTTGAATTATTTGGATGCACCAAGAGAAGCTTGGAAGAGAATTTGGCGACGAAAGGAAAAGAGGGTTTCCAGGGGAAACTTCATCCATAGACATGCACTATGCATGAAAAATAAAGTAGCATAGAGAAATGGACTATCTTTTATGAACTTGGGTACTTGAGCTACATGTGGATCCAAGGAGTTGGGTGTTCCACACTTGGAGGTTGTAATGAATGGTATAAGTTCCTTCGGGGACAAGCATCCTTGGGGTGCAATCATAGGATGCACTCATTGGGTGCACATCCATCAAGAACATATCCATTAGACACACTTGTTGAGTGCACCCTTTCCGAGTGCACTTGGTTGCCTTGGGAACACTTTTTGGGCACATGGCACATTGGGTGCAACACCATTATATGTTGGACAGTTGACAAAAAATTCATGAAGGGGGTAGAATCACCATCGAGCACAATCAAAGTTGGAAATGTGAGAACTTAGGTCCACATTATCTTGGAGGGGTTTTCATTATGCCTAAGAAGGAGGCAAGTGCAAGGAAAAACTCATATAAAAAGGAGGACACATCAAATCTTTTTAGGCATAATTGAAGAAATAATTCTCAAGGAATGTACAAGAGCTCTATAGTTTTCACTAAGTTAAAGGATTGGCACAATAGGGAAAATTAAAATGGATAAGTGAAAAGAAGAAGAAGACAAGACCTACAGAAGGCAAACTTGTAATAAATGTGTCAAGGGTTGGATTGATAGTTCTTTTAGGAAATTGTTCCTTTTTTAATTGTAGTTTGTAAATGAGCCATAGGAAATTGCCGCCATGCTCTTATGTTTAACATTGTAACATTGTTAAGTACCTTAATAGATCTGCAAATATAACTTCATAAATAACCAAGAATAATATGCAAAATCTTCTTTATTATTACCAAAACATTTGAGGTAGGGCAACACCATACAATGGATATTATGTAAAGGATCCTCTCTTATTCACTTTCCTCTTCGAGGGGGCATCCTTCTATTGATCTATTTCTCACAATACAATACTTATCTTCACGCCCCATTGCATTTCTTGAACCCCTTTATATAGTGCTACCAACCCCCTAAGAACATTCTAGAGGAGGAACCTTCTAGTAAGTCCTCTTACATTTATTATATCTAACTACCATATTGGGACTTATTTAATAATATAGTGGATCTAGTCCACATTACATTGAATGGCCTCCACTATTATTACTATGGGCCCTCCGCCGCCCCCTCCCCACCCCCACTACCTCTCTAGCTACACTACATTACATCCCCCTTATGAGAGTGTTGTCCTCAATTCTTGTTATGAGGATGTACAACCATATACCAGGGTCCCATGGATAAGTCACATGGGGATTCACTCAATGAAATTGTGACATATCATGTTCGCTCATGGGATATTAAAGAACACCCCTAATTTCACTAGATAATGAAAAAAACACCCTAAAATACTTTTTTTGACCCCCCCTCCCAATACATATGTACAATTTTAAAACCCCCTATTTTTACCAGATATTATAGGTATCCATTTTTTTCATGGCATTTTTAATACCCCTTTTTATTTCTATGCTTAGTATGGAAACATGAGGAACTCTTGTACACTCGCAAATCACAAATCACAAACATAATTAAAAAATAAGCAAACCTTAATGTAGTGACATCCAACCTATTGGCAATAGATGCACACAAGATTAAACATCATCAAAGAAAAGAACAAGTAGATGATAAGTGGAAAATTATGAAGTAGGTGAAATGAGTGGCCTTAACAACTTACACCAAAACATGAAAGTGAGCTATAAAATACAAGTGAACTCAAATAGTGCAAGAAGATTATCTTTAAATGGGGGCTTCAACAATTTTAAGACAAAGTAATTCAACAATAAATAATGATGTATTATGCATGTAAGATAAACCAACTCTTGTATATATAATACAAATTAATTCAATTATTGTTCAATCAATCGAACTATAAAAAGAGCATCATTGTTTCCCTATTTGTTTTAGATTGGATGATTTGCATATGAAGAATTTGAAGTTAATAAATATAGGTATGACTTTCAAGATAAGGATCAAGATGGAAAGACATTAGGAGACCACCTACATAAAAACGGGATGAATTGGAAAACAAAAGAATTGATAGTTGAATTTGGAAAGAATAGTGTGTCCCCCAAAGAGTGAGGAAAACACAGATTCCATGGACTACATTACATCCACTGCATAGTACAGAACACTATGATATGTTGTAGGAAAATGTGTCCCCAAGGGCATTGAGCTTGTGTCCAAATATTGACAGACAATACCGATTGAATAAATTTGCACAAATATAATTTCTAGAAAAAGCTAAATACAATGGATAGGACATTAAAATTAAGACTCCTCAAGTTTAGTTTCATTTTTACAAGCTCTACCCTACATGGTACTTTACTTGGAAAATCAATCTGAAAAATAGTCCACTAGTAAATTGAATGACTCGCTACCTTAAAATTCACCCCGTGCAGTTATTTAAAAAATTCAATGTTATTAAAAGTTATGAGTAACACATTTTTTTGTAACTCTGTTATTCTATAAAACTAGCACAGAACTCTCTAAATGCAGGTCTAATATGCACCTGAAGTTTGCATGTGTCTCCAATATTTGACACATCAACCATTTGTGTGAACTCAAGACATGCATCCTCGAGATTTGCAATCTCGAGGGGCATATTAGACTTGGGTTTAAATAGGATTGTGCTTGTGTCAATAGTCATTCCACCCAATGCATCATCTAGATTCTATGCACAAACACACCAAGAGTTTATGAATCACTCCCCACTTCCACCTAGGCTGTAGAATATACATTGCTTCTCTTGTTGCAATGAAATATATAACAAAAATATTTGTAGATGAAAACTAAACCACAAATTGGAATTTATTCAATATCAACAAAGAAAATGAGGATCTCAAATACTACTAAAAACAAAATTAGTTGCCTAAAAATATAAAAATCACCAATGGTTTGTTGTGCATGTATGGTATTCAGTACAATCAATTCTAACATCTTGCTATGTAGTAGTTTTGAAAAATGCCCCTGCAAAACAAAGCTTGTGATCAAATGTTGAGAGGAAAAACCCATTAGGCTACTTTCTTATAAAATATTATAAGGAGCGGTTTTCTTACAATTGCTATATTAGACTATACATTATATAAATCCTCCCTCCTCCACATGGTTGTTTTACTTTTACATACCTTTACCTTGTATACCCTTTACACCAGTATTCCATGTAGAAAAAAAATATCACCAGTAACTTCAAATCCAAATACGGCTCTCCAGTGACTTTGAAAATATCAAGAAAACATATTCATTGAATAAGATACTATCCTTCAAGTGGCTATTCCATTGATATCAAGGATTTTTTCATGAAAATGCAACTACAACTTGAAAAGAAGACAACATAGTTGTGAACCCGGACACCATTCAAATGCCTATAATAAAAAACATGTCATAGATATTACATTAACCATAATTTTAGACACCTTTGACATATTGTTATTTTTGCTAGTGTCTTGCTGAGTGGAATAGGTAAAAAAACAGAACAAAAACTTGAATTACTCAGAAAGAAGAATTATGCAACTCAAAATTGCATGTAAAACATAAATCTTACTTCGATAGGGACCCATTATTCATAATGTTAATGCCTTCATTGCATGCTTAGAAGACATACCATTCGATGTGAACAAATTTTAACATGTTTCATTAAAAGATATTTACAGCTAATACATTTCACGAGCTATCCAACACAAGAAATCATCATTGAAGCATTCCATTTACTCTTTGAAAACCAAACATTTTTTACATTACCTGAATAAACTTAGACTTGTGAGTATTCAAAATAGTTGATTGAATTGAGTGCATGAGTGTATCATAAACCTATTCACAAAGACAATGCAAAGAATTTAGATGTCAAGAAAAAATAGATCAATTATGCATGTTTTTGAAAAATCACCAACTTTAGTTGACTAACAACACAGTTCAAGCTCGCTAAATAAATAATAATTTCACATGTGGCAGGTGACCCTCATCAGCACATAATTTCAAATGCTCCAAAGTCATTTCCATTAATACATCCATCTTCTTTTCAACACCCCCCAAACTTTGCATTTGCCTACAACCCAAGTCAACCAAATGCAATTAAAGAAAAACTTTTACAAATGAGAAGAATTGCATCTGTCCTAGAACATGCAAGCTAGTTACTGTAGTTCAAATTAATTTCAAGGAAACATTGTGCAAGTTATACCTCACTACCAGGATAAGTATCAATATTTTGAATTAGATGCTTCTCTCTCTTCTATTTTAAACTTACTTTATTCAGGAAAGAAAAAATATCATGTCCATTTTAACTTCATAAAGACTAAAGTTGCATCAAATGAAAAATAGAGGAATTGTGTGAAACACTAACACAATATTTATAGCATTTCTCTCACATGTCATTCATAAATTTTTAGAAAACATAGGACTTAAAAAAATTAAAAATGGATAAAGACTATATAAGAACTCATACAATAGAGTAATTACCATTTACCAAATTATCACTCTACATTATCAAAATTGTATATAAAAGGAAAAAGGTATAAGAATATAAATATGTCAGGTAAAAGTGAATGCGCTTAAGTGCTCTCATGGAAAGTGGTTATTTATAAACCCAAATAACAAGGGTGATTAAGGAAACAAATAAAATTTAACATGTCTCTCCATTGAATGTGGTTGTACCTCTTCTTTTGTGGTTGTAATGCGACGTTATTGGTTGAAAATGGTAGGTATCATTCTGCAAAAATCCAATTTGATCTAATACAAGGCATGGAGAGGGATGCTACCTAATATATTTCAGAGATAGACAATATGATATGTTTACACAAATGCAGCTCAAGTAGAGTGATAGAATGGAGGCAAGATAACACAATACCCACTACAACAGACTACCAACTAAAGTAATTAGCTAAGTTGGTAGATGTTTTCCAAGGTAAAGAAAATAAAAACTATAATAGACTCACAACACAAGGTAGTTTTAAGGAAAAAAGTAGTTTCCAACAAATTCCATTGACTATTTCCCAAGGTTTCATTGCTCTGAGGTTGTTAATGAGCTTAAAAGGGATACTAAATGAAGGCATATACTAGGTAATTTTTTTCTAAAGTTGGTAAAGGCAGTGGTAATTGTTACATGCCATTTTGTTCTTTGTTAAAAGAATAGGGTCATTGCATGTGATCTTCCTAAGGGTCTGTTGAGATTTACAGTCAAAATGTTGAGCATAATACTCGAAGTTTTTAAATATTGTAGATCTTATTGGAAGACACAAGAAACCATTTGTGCAATCATTTGTTTGGGATATTGACAAAGGCCTTCCCTTGAACATTGTTTGGTAACTCTCCATCCCTATTTTGGTACGGATGGATTATTTGCATCGATATTTGTGAATTATTCACACTGATTTAAAGCCTGAGAACATTATTCTATACTCTTATATTGATCCAAGGAAGTCTGAGGATCATCCCCTTATTTATCCTGTTATAGATGAAACAAACCTACTTTTGAGGTCTTCCAGTAGGAAAGACACAACGAATGGAGTCATTTTAAGGACTCGGAAAAATAAACTAAAGAAGAAGGCTAAGAGGGATGCAAACTATTGTATGAGAAACGTCATAGCTCGAGAAAATGAATCAGATTTGGCTAATGCAAACCAGTGAAATGTAAATAGTGGAAAAAGTGGTGTTACAAACATGGAAATCATTATGGTTGTTGACATAGCAGTTCATCATGAGGCAAAGAAAAAACTCGTTATTATGTTGAGATTTAGAGCCTGAAGTTAATGGTTTTGATATGTAAAGTAGTAGACTTGGGAAATACTTGCGAGCTTCATAAGAAGTTTATGCATGATATTCAGAAAATGAAATATCGATCCCCAGAGGTTATTTTGGGTTCAGATTATTCTACACTAGTTGACATGTGGTCATTTCCTTGCATGGTTTTTGAACTGGCTACAGGTGATATGTTGTTTGATCCTTAGAGTGTAGAAGGTTATAACCACGATGAAGACCACCTTTTCCTAATGATGGAGCTTATTGGAAAGATACCTCGTAATATTTATTTAGGTGGGAGCTATTCACATGAACTTTTAGATAGGCATTATGATTTAAAGCATAGGCGATGGCTTCAGTATTGGCCCTTAGATTGTATACTAGTAGAGAAATATAAGTTCAGTGAGAAAGATGCTAATGATCTTGCCAAATTTTTATGTCCATTAATGTATTTTCTCCAGAGAAGAGGCCTACAATAGGGAAATTCATCCTCCATCCATGGATCAAATTCCAAATGGAATATACTATGGAGATACAAAGGTGTTTATCCCTAAAGGAATCAGTGTTATGATTGTGACTAAAATGAAGGAGATTACAGAAGCATTCCTTGGAAAAACTATAGAGGATGTTGTGGTGATTGTCCCTAATTATTTTAATGATGCACAACACCAATTTGGCATGCACAACATGCCTATGGTTGTTGTGCATGACAAATTGGCATGCACATCAGGCCTTGGGTGGTTGTGCATGCCAATTTTGCATGCACAATAGGCCTTGGGGTGATGTGCATGCAAAATTTCCATGCACATCAACCCAAGGCTTGTCGTGCATGCCAATTTGGCATGCACAATAGGCCTATGGCTATTGTGCATGCACAACAAGCCTTGGGTTGTTGTGCATGGAAAATTTGTTGGGTATGTGTTATATTCTTTGCATGTGTGTGTGTGGGTGCGTCAGATATGAAAATTGTGTCTGATGATCCCTCGTAGTAGTACTATGTTTGTGTCGTGTGCATCGGGCGCTTTCCTAGGGGGGTCCCAGGGAGGGGTAGGTATGCCCCCCTTGTTACGCGCAGCGTTTGGCAATGGGTGGTAGCCTGGGGCCGACAAGGTTCAGGGCAGCACCTCAAAATTTTTGTTTGGGTGGTTTTTGCTATTTTTAGCGGTTTTGTAAATTAATCCTGGATTAAGGGATTAGGGTTTTGGTATCTGCGGAATACTTAAAAACATTGTATATATATTGTATAGTGAATGGTGAAATTAGATATAATGAATATAAGAAAGGTTTTCCCAATTGAGGGTTTCCGATATAAATCTTTGTGTACTATGTGAATGAGCCATTGATTAATTTATGTTTTTCTTAAGAATCTATATGCATTGCTTTACTTCACAGGTTTAAAATTTACAAGTGGTATCAGAGCTCATTTTTGGCTTCAGAGGGACGCCTTTATTGTTGAGGGTTTGGCTCGGTCTTGATAGATCAAGTTTATCTTGGGTCTGTGATAAACCTGGGTTTAGTGGGAGCTTTTGCAGTGGAGATTCGAGTATAGAAAGAGGAATGGCGAGCTCATCTAGAATTGAGATAGAGAAGTTCAATGGTAAAAACTTTAAGCTATGGAAGCTCAAGGTGGAGGACCTTCTTGTAGACAAAGAACAATGGATCGTTGTGGATCCTAGTACACAGCCCACTGGTACACTGTCTACTAGCACACAGGATACTGGTACACAACCTACTAGTACATAAACTACTAGTACACCACCTACTGGTATGTCGAAGGAATATTGGGAGAAGTTGGACAAAAGAGCAAGGAGTACTATTCGACTCTGCCTAGTAGATTCGGTTTTGTTGAATGTCTCGGGAGAATCTACAGCCAAGAAACTATGGGATAAGTTGGAGAATTTGTATCAATCAAAGTCCCTGGTAAACAAGTTGTTTCTTCGAAAGAAGTTGTATCATCTTAGGATGGAAGATGGAGATTCTGTGACAGAATATCTAAATGCCTTTAATACTTTGGTACGTCAACTTGTCTCTGTTAATATTACGATTGCAGAAGAAGATAAGTGTATTACTTTGTTATGTTCTTTTCCAGACTCTTGGGATAATCTGGTTGTAGCAATTGGTAGTACCACTCAATCTACATTGAAGTATGAGGATGTAGTT
>ML794690.1:183494-205170 GCA_009831015.1 Picea engelmannii
TACAGTCGAGATGTTGTTTTCAGAGAGGTAAAAGATGTGTCCAAACAAGAATTCCTACCAATGCAAGGCGAACCTAAGAAAATAGAGCTTGAGTTGGATGATGCAAAATCTAAATCATCTAAAGAAGAGGAAGAAGAAGAAGAGGAAGAAGAAGAAGAAGAAGAAGAAGAACCCCATACCCCAGTATTGAGGAGATCAGTGAGAGATTGAAGGCAACTAGAAAGGTATAGTCCACCTGATTTCCATTCCAATTTTGCTTTATCTATTATTGATGATGATCCAAGAACTGTCAGGGAAGCAGTGAATTCAGAGGATAGTAAAATATGGAAGAAGGCCATGGTTGAAGAAATGGATGCCTTGGATAAGAATGACGCATGGGATATATTTGAGTTACTAGCTGGAAGAAAATATGTTGGTAGAAAATGGTTATTTAAGAAGAAGTTTAATGCCGAAGGAAAAGTGGAGAAATACAAAGCTCGGTTAGTAGCAAAAGGTTAATCCTAGGTAGAGGGAATTGACTTTGGTGAGATTTTTTCTTCGATTGCTAAGTTAACTTCTATTAGATTTCTTTTATCTATTGCTATTGTTTTTTATCTTGAAGTGGAATAGATGGATGTGAAGACAACATTCCTACATGGGGATCTGGAAGAAGAAATCTACATGAAGTAGCCAGAAGGCTTTGTAGTGAATGGAAAGAAAGAGTTGGTATGTAAGCTAAAGAAGTCACTATATGGTCTGAAGCAATCACCTAGGATGTGGTACCAAAAGTTTGACACATACATCCTTGGATTGGGATTTGTAAGAAGCAGGGCTGATCATTGTGTATATTCCAAGCAGGTTGATAATCACTTCATTTATGTAGTGTTGTATGTTGATGACATGTTGTTGGTCGGAAATAACATGGATGTTATCAAGGAGGTGAAATCGCAGCTATCCTCCAAATTTGACATGAAGGATCTCGGTGCTGCTAACTTCATTCTAGGAATGGAGATTAAAAGAGATCGTGCAAACAAGAAACTCTGGTTGAATCAAAGAAAATGTGTTGAGACGATATTGCAGAGGTTTAATATGCATGGAAGTAAACCGGTCAAGGTTCCTATTCCTATAGTTGTAAAGTTGTCTGCAGATCAGTGTCCCAAGACACAGGAAGAAGAAGAGGACATGTCCCATGTTATGTATGCCAATGCAGTTGGCAGTTTGATGTATGCAATGGTCTGTACTAGACCGGACATTGCACATGCAGTGGGAGTTTTTAGCAGGTATATGTCAAAACCAGGGAAGGAGCATTGGACAGAAGTAAAGAGGGTCTTCAAGTATCTTCGTGGCACTACCATTTATGGATTGTGCTACCAAGGAAGACCAAGATTGGACAGAGTGATGGACATACATGGCTTTGTTTATGCAGACTGGGCTGGAGATCTGGATTGCAGAAGATCTACAAGTGGGTATGTGTTTAACCTATTTGGAGGAGCAATCAGTTGGATGAGCAAAAGACAAGTTGTAGTGGCACTCTCAACTACAGAAGTTGAATACATGGCAGCCACTCATGCAAGCAAGGAAGCAGTATTGTTACAAAGATTGTGTTCAGGTATTGGGTTGGTACAACAAGCAGTGAGATTAGAGTGTGACATACATAGTGCAATCTTCCTGGAAAAGAACCCAACTTATCATTCGAAGACAAAGCATATTGATGTTCAATATCACTTTGTGAGAGACATGGTTGAGGAAAATAAGGTGTTGTTGGAAAGGGTTGACACTTTGAAGAATGTTGCAGATTCATTGACAAAGTCTATGAGCACAGAAAAGTTCTCCTGTTGTAGACTAACAATGGGCATTTCTACCCTGGATTGTTCACTATATAATCTCTTGGACCCGTGGATGCAAAGAAAACAACAAGTGGGAGAATGTTGGGTATGTGTTATATTCTTTGCATGTGTGTGTGTGGGCGCGTCAGATATGACAATTGTGTCTGACGATCCCTCGTGGTAGTGTTTTGTTTGTTTCATGTGCGTTGGGCGCTTTCCTAGGGGGGTCCCAGGGGGGGGAAGGTATGCCCCCCCTGGTTACGCGTAGTGTTCGAAAACAGGCGGTAGCCCGGGGCAGTGCCTCGAAAAAAAAATTGGGCAGTTTTTGCTATTTTTAACGGTTTTGTAAATTAATCCCGAATTAAGGGATTAGGGTTTTGGTATCCATGGAATACCTAAAAACATTGTATATATATTGTATAGTGAATGGTGAAATTTGATATAATGAATATAAGAAAGGTTTTCTCGGTTGAGGGTTTTCGGTATAAATCTCTGTGTACTATGTGAATGAGCCATTGATTAATTTCTATTTTGCTTAAGAATCTATATGCATTGCTTTACTTCACAAGTTTAAAACTTACAAAATTGGCATGCACAACAAGCCTTGGGCTGTTGTGCATGGAAATTTGGCATGCACAATAGGCCTTGGAATGTTTTGCATGCCAATTTAGGATGCACAACGGGCCTTGGGATGTTGTGCATGCCTATTTGGCATGCCCAATAGGATTGAGATGCTTTGCATGCCAAATTGGCATGCACAACAAGCATTGGGCTGTTGTGCATGGAAATTTGGCATGCACAGCAACCCAAGGCTTGTTGTGCATGCCAATTTGGCATGCACAATATCCCAAGGCCTATTTTGCATGCCAATTTGGCATGCACAGCAGGCCTAGGGCTACCACATACAAGGTTAGATATAATACAAACCATTTCCTAATATAATATAAAAGAGAAACTTCATCAAATTTAAATCTATTAGTAGAGAGGCAAGTAGAGTTCCTACAAATAGGATCTCCATAACACTAATGAAGGGGGAGCCAGAACCAAATGATTTTAACATTCCAATAAGGAATTACCACTAACCTCAAAGTCTGCCAGACAAGATTTAAGAGCGGTTTCATTTGGCTTCAGAATTAAAGACTCGTTTTTCAAACCAAGAAGCTATCCACCATGGGTCACATTTTGCTATCCATTATGGGTCACATTTGAGTTCCTCAAGCTACAAGATTCTATCACAAAGCATACCAGGAACAAATTTATATTGAAAGATTTTAGTGAAGGTCCTTACACATCATTTACATAGCCATTGTTAAACCTATGAAGCCTACAAACCTAGAAAGCCCATAGACCTACAAATCCTAAAAACCTTTTATAATGTGTTTTGAAATCTAAAAAATATGCATTTGAAATCTAAAACAAAATAAAGTTGTTGTTGATATTTCATGTGCTTCTCACCATGATCATTAGTTTATAAATTCATCATCACCCCTTTGTGAGAGAAACACATAATCTTAATAGTAACTACCCTAGTTATCAATTAACTTGCAAAAGATGAATGAACCCAAAAAAGAGATTCACAATATAAGTAGTTTAGAAATTCAGAATCCACTTGTCATACACAACAAGCCCTAGGGGCCTGCTCTATATACTCAAAACACCTAACAAATGTATACTTGAAAAGAAATACAATATGGGCATGACCACCAAAATTTGATATGCAAAAACTTGTTTCATCCTTTTCAAAGTTTCAACAAGAATGATGCCTTCTTTCCACTCCATCACAAAGCATGACTATAATATCCAAAAAAAATAAAATCCTTGTAGTTTTATATTCTAAGGGTACAAGTGCCAATTTTGAAGCTATTGCGGAAATTTCAAGAACCCTCAAAACCAACTTTGCAACAAAGCAATAAGAAATATTTGAAGCCCAATAATTGTGTGTTCAGTTATCCCAATCATGCACCATTCAACACATTTATTGAACCTTGAGCCAAAAAGTATGAGTGGGTGTCAAACTACTATAAACAAATAAACAAGAATACAACCAAGAATACTTTAAAAATAATCTATAAGGTAGTAATAAAAAGAAAAAATAAAGTATATTGTTTTGAAAACAGTGTGAAAATTGTAACCCATTTAGATTTTTGACAAAATCTTCAAAAATTTAATAATCATTTTCTTGTAAATTGTATGTGTCACTCTTGTTATTGTATGATAAGTTGGCCACTACTATAGCATCTTCAAGTTGTATAAAAATATGATCTGTCAAATCATACTTGTACATGTGTTGCCCCTTTATTTGATTGTACCAACAAAGTTGAAGCTCAACTGCTTCTGGCCTATCCAAAATATCAATTTCATTATGGTAATCAAATACCCTATTACCATCCTTCTTTCTTATTATTTGAACTCTTCCAATGTACCAAATCCTAGAAGAAACACCGAGTTTTGTAATTCGGGAAACACCTTTTCTTGTAGCACACTCAGTGGCAGGTATAGACTCGCTCTCAAACAACACTGCACAATCCGAGCCAATTCCAAAACCAATTGAAACACCCTTTTTGGATCCCTCTCATCTCGCCTAAAGAAGACCCCATTTCTCACTTTAGTCAACCTATCTTTGGATAATGTCAGGTTTCTATTCAACTGACTAACCAAACAATATTTATACATATCCTTACCATTGAGCTCCACCACTGTTTGATAGTTATGTTTACATTCGCATCAATGGAATCTAAAACTTCAACCAACTCATGTCTCCACTCACTTTCCATTATTTGCAATTCACTATCATAGAGTACCATTGAGGGAAAAGGTTGGAATATAGAGTTGGAATGACCTGGTGGATAATCATCAACTACTTCATCCACAAATTGGAGTGTTGGAAAATTTGGATCCTTTGTCCATGGTTTAAACCACCAAGAAAATTATGTGTCTCCCTTTGGTTGCATGCCAAGATTTGATAAAATTCCATGTGCATCCTCCTCCTATCTTAAGAGATTCTATAATTTTTTCATTTGTATATCTTGAATCATATTGTGGTAAAACATCAATGTCCCCGCTCACTTGTTGGTGCAATGTATTCCAGATGCTTATTTGTTTCTTATGATATTTTTTTAAATGAATCCCTTGGTGATTGAATTCTTCTTCAACAACTCTATTAAGGGTTCCAATGGCATAAAGTAAGTCTATGAAATCATAGGCCCTATGTACTCCAACCATCCCACCAACTTTGCTAAAGAAGTTCTCACATACATCTGACCCAGTTAGGTGAAATACACATGGCAAGTTGGAGTATTGATCCCTAAATAATATCATCAACAAAACTGCAAAGTGGCAAGAAATTTGAACATATTGATATGCCTCTATGCTGATTAAATTTATGTTGGCATTAGTATGAGATCGTTTTCGTACCCAACATAACCATAATGTAAAAAAATGATGAACTCTTGAAGCATTGCATACTCTTTCCCAAAGAGTCGAGCTACAAGACAAAAAAATATCAATATAATCAACAACGATTGTTCGATAGGTCTTTGCACCTAATGTCCTCTCTTTCAAAACACATGTACCTCTCATATCCTTCAAACACCTCTAGACATGCCTTGAAGCAATGCATTGTGCTGAACCCCAATTTTTTCGATCAATCCTCTCTATATCTTCAATTTTAAGATTGTGATCATCCACTTTAAAAGTGTTATAAACCATTTTGACATGTTTAAAATTAACCACCTCTTGTCCAATTCTCAAATCTCATCCACCGCTAAACAAAGGATTCACTAACTTTATGTCGTTGTGGATGTAATCTTGGTCATGAAGTCCTGTTACTTTGAAACCACCATACAACCCAGTTAACCTCCATCCTTCCCAAGGAATTTGATATCTAATGCTTGTAGTTGAAGAATAGTCCTTCAACATAAGTTGTCTTCTTCTACTGTCTCTATCCGAGGAATGACCAATAATAGGTCCAAAAAAAAATTCAACATGTTTCTTCCATAGGTCTTCTAGTTTTTCCCATTGTTGATGAACAAAATTTGCATTGAACCTATTGCACATTGGATGAACAACCAGAACCAAACTAGGAGGCTTGTCATGTAAAGGGTTTGCAATAACAACATATGCATAATGCCCAATCACACAATTCTTAAAAGTGTCTGTAATAATCTCATATCCTACAACACCCTCACCAACTTTCACCAAGAAATGTGATTGGCACTTATGTTCTTCTTTCTTACCACAAAATCCCACCAATGTATCACTTTTTGCTACCCACCTGACATATTTTTTCACAACAGATTCATCTTCGGCAAGAAATATAGGAATTGGGCCCTCTATATCATGTTTGGCTTTTGTTAGCGTCGGAAGTCACTCCTGGATTGCTTGCAGGAGCAGAGCCCGACACCCATCAGTTTTATGTCACGTTAGTTTTTAATGGATGATCAGATGGATGGAGACTCGGGGAGATATCACTCTAACTCAGGGACTGGATCTCGCATGTAAGGGACAAAGGAGGTCTTGATGTAACTTCAACCAGTGGGTTGATTAAAAGATGATCAGGTGGAAGACTTAATAAGAAAGGTGAACAAACAACTTCGGGCAATAGGATTTTAGTGGTTTGCAAAGGAAAGACTTTGAATGCAAGATCCTCTTGGTTTAGGGTCTCAAGAAGCTGAAAAGGGGACTTGACTAGATCCTCCAATTCCAAGTCACTCAACACTGGAAAAATCACAAGAACTGATTAGAAACAACGTAACTACTACAGCGATCCGATCCAACATCATCCTATAACAGCTACAACTCGACTGGACCCTCCAATTCCGAGCTGTTCTAACACAGTATAACAAATATGTAAAGGAAACTGGCATTCATAAGGCAAGAAGTCTCATAAGTCTATACATAACTAGATTATCAGTGCTTCATTAAAGCTTTACAACCGGGAGCTCTGCTCAACCATCGATAGATACAAAAAATGGCGAAAACGCCTTCATATACTCAAGAAAACAACAACAACAAAATAGAGACGATGCATTAAACACATTGTGTCTGCATGGCTTCTGACAATCTGCGGTTGTCATCTCTGAATGATTGTGCAACTACAGCAGACGCAATCGAACTCCTGACAGTTCCATGGGCAAATCGACGTGCCTTTAATTCGTCGTCGGATTTTCCCATTATGGCGGAGGCGATGTCTAACCACCACCAACTACTTCAATAACTGCTTCATTGGGATTGAGGATGGCCCGGCCAACTCGGCACCTTTGGGACATGGAAGACCCTCCGCGCTGCCACCTAGATCAGCTGAACGGCCTGATGAATAGGCATGGGGGCCGGCATGAAGGATGGGGCACATAACAGGAGTGGTGGCACCAAAACTATGAGGGTGTGATAGGAAGTGATGAGGTGTGAGAGGGGTGACAGGGGAAGACACATGGCGGAAGGCAATAAGCGGAGGGGGCAGGAGATGAGATATAATGGGTATGCTTTTAGTGGGAGGATGACGTGGAAAGGAACAGGACACATGGCAGACGGTGAGTGGATGATGAGATGGGAAGGGGACTACACGGACCAGAAGAGGGGAGATGGACAGATGACATGACAAGACGAGGGGGCCCCATGTTGATTTAAACGCAGAAAGACAGATGGTGTTTGGATTGCCTGTGCGTCGTTGATCTGGGCGCTCTGATCGCAACTGTTGGAGAGGTGTGCCCCCGATTCCGGACCCGCCACTCCGTTTAAAGGTAGAAAGGCGGGGGGGGCTCCGGAATCCCATGTACGTCATTGATCTAGGCGCTTCGATCGCAGCCGTCCAAATTTGTTGACCGCTTAATCACAAGCGCACTTGCGCCCCGAGCTTATAATAAATGGGTTTTTCACCCATTCCTTTGCATTCTAACCCCCCTTACCAGAAATTTCACTAACATTGGGCTCCATGGGGGATAGAGTCGTCCCTGTGATGCTCTAAGAACACTTTTGCAAATTCAGTGCCTTGTTGTTGGGCTATGGAGTCATTTATTAAGCTGAAAACAAAACAATATTTACAAAAACAAAAGAGCCGACTGAGGCTCACAAAAAACATTTTTTCAAGAAATGCCCATTCACTGGGCCACTAAAAACTTCTTCACCTTCCAGATCCTGTAACCTGTAAGTGTTGTTCGAAAATACCTCAAGGATCTTGAAAGGCCCAAACCAGAGGGCATCAAACTTATTGTGCTTTCCCTTGTCCTGCCTGGGTGCATCCCATTTGAGCACCAGATCACCCTGCTCGAATTCTTTCTTTCTGCTCTTCCTGTCAAAAGCCTGCTTGATCTTCTGTTGATGATCGTAGGCCCTGTTCATGACTTTCTCTCTAATCTGTTGCACTTCCACCATCTGATGAATCCTTCTGACCATATTGTCAGGCTCTCCTTCAAGGTCCTGGAGGAATTTTGCCACAGATAAGGCGAGCTGAGTAGGGAAATCGACCTATGTTCCGTAAACAAGTTGGAAAGGTGAGACGCCCAGGGACTTCTTGGTTGTCACCCGATCATCCCATCGAGCAAATTTGAGCTTTGAATCCCAGGCCCTTTTATTGTCTTCCAGCAATTTCTTAATGAGCTTGATCAGGCTTTTATTGAAAGACTCTACTAGTCCATTTCCCTGAGGATAATAGTGAGTAGACTGAATTAGTGAAATCTCAAACTGTTCACAGAACTTGACCAGAGGCTCAGACCTGAAGGGGGTGGCGTTATCGGTGACAATTCTGCTAGGGCAGCCAAATCTGGCTATGATATCCTCCAGGAGGCTGATAATTACTTTGTGGGAAGTGCTCCTGGTGGGAACAGCCTCTATCCATTTGGTGAAGTAATCTGTCGCAGTGAGGATCCATTTGTGCTGGCCACTTAAGGGAGGATGAATCTCCCCAATGAATTCCAATCCCCACTGCTGAAAGGGTGTTGAAACCACTACAGGCTTTAATGGCAAAGGTTTGAGCTATTGCTTACCTGAGAACTTCTGGCATTTGATGCAAGCCCTGATTTCTCTGCAGACATCGGGGAATAAAGTGGGCCAGTAATACCCAACTCAGAGGATCTTATGGGCTGTGGTCTTCCATAAATGATGCCCCCCACAAAGGCCACTGTGGAAATCAAATGTAACCTGTTGAGCTTCTTGTGGGTCCAGGCACCTTAAGAATACCCCTAAAGGGTATTTCCAGTACAAGGTTTGGTCGATGAGGCAATATCTTACTGCTTTGATCTTTAAAGCTCTCGCTTTTCTCTTTTCCATTCCATCAAGAGGCCTCAATTCTTGCAGAAAATACAAGATATCCTTGTACCAGGTGCATGCTGCTAGTGATAAGGCACTCTAGGAATGCTCGTCGGATGACTCAGCTTGCTCGTTGATGAAGTTAATTCCCAAGGCTCTGCAATTGGATTCAGCCAGCAACTTGGCTAAACCCTGCCCCTTTATCAATTTGGTGGGCTTAACCTCCAGATCAAATTCCAGGATCTTGGCAATCCATTTGCCTCTTCTCCCATCTATGTCAGTCTGTAAGAGGATGTCCTTCACAAAGGCAGAAGGAACGTACGCGATGATCTTTGAGTGCAAGACATAGACTCTGAAAGCTTTGAGGGCTTTCACCAAGGCATAAGCCTGCTTCTCCATGATCTCGTACCAGAGTTCTGCATCTCTCAATGCCTTGCTAAAGAAGGCAATAGGTTGCTCTTGCCCTTGCTCATTTTTCTGCAACAAGACTGTTGCTACTGTATCACAAGAAGCAAAAGAAAAAATCAGGAAATCTTTAGAATAATCAGGACTGATTAGCACAGGTGCCTCAGTCAATGCCTTCTTTATTTGGACAAAAGATTCCCTGGGTTCAGTGGTCCATTTTACTTCATTTCCCTTCCTGAGCATGGCTTTGATGTGTTTCACCAACTCAGCAAAATTTGAGACAAATCTCCTCAGAAAATTTATCTTCCCCAAAAAGGCCTGAACTTCCTTCTTAGATTTGGGGAGTGACAATGTCTGAAGCACTTTTACCCTGCTAGGGTCAATCCTTACTCCCTCTGCTGACAGTATATAGCCTAATAGCTTCCCTTCCTGCATAGCGAACAAAGATTTATTGGGGTTTAAAGATAGGCCAAACCTTCGACACTTCAGGAAAACCCTCTTCAAGTGGTAGCAGTGCTCCTTGTCTGTCCTGAAGAAGACTGTGATGTCATCTAGATAGATTACCATGAATTGGTCTTTCTCCCCGATGAAGGCTATGTCCATGGCTCATTGAAATGTCGCTCCTGCATTCATCAGTCTGAAAGGCATTTTGGCATACATGAATGTGCCCCAAGCAGTGGTGAAGGTCATTTTTTCCCTGTCCTTAGGCATGACTGATATCTTATTTTAACCAGAGAAGCCATCAATCATGGATATTCTAGATGCACCAGTGACCTTCTGCAATATGTGCTCCATGTGGGGCAGGGGATAATTGTCTTTCCTTGAGCTCCTGTTCAGGTTCCTGAAATCAACACAGAGTCTAATTTCCCCACTTTTCTTCCTTACCGAGACCAAATTGGCCACCCAATCGGAATATCTCAAGGGGACAATGATTTGGGCATCTAGCAGCTTCTTCACTTCTTTCTCCATGATAGGTAGCAACATGGGATTTATCTGCCTCAGCTTCTGCTTGAATGGCTTAGCCTCTTCTTTCAGTGGGATCTTGTGCTCAATGACCGATGTGTCATATGTCTTGAGGTCTTCGTAGGTCCATGCAAACACATCAGCAAACTCTTTCAGCAACTCAGTATATTCGGCCCTCTGTTCCTTGGTCAAACTCCTTGACAGCTTGACAAACTTAGGCTCCTCTGGTGTGCCAATGTTGCATTCAGCTGTGTCAGCATCATCACCTGAAACTCTACCCTTTACTGCCACATCGTTCCCATCGAATAATCTCTCTAATGGGACCAGTCCCCTCGGAATGTGATTGCTAGGCAACTGAATAATGTCATGCTTTGCTATTTTACTCAGCAACTCACCCCCATCAAACCCTTCCTCAGAGGTGGAATCTTGGTCGATATGCATCTCTGAAAATTCTTCGATAGTCTCCAAGAACTTTTTGATCTCGAGATCATCCTCAAACACCTTCCAATGATTGACATTATCAAGTATGGAGGGCATGTATTTCACTTCTACATCATACCTAAGCTTGGGCGGTAGGGGTACTTTGAAATTTCTCGCTTATGTAGCCAAGGAATCTGCCACTGTGTTCTCCTCTCTTGGGATGAAGGAAATGTTAAACGCTGAGAAGAAACTGTCAATAAGGTCCCATACCTCATTTCTGTAACTCCTGAGTCGAGGATGCTTGGCCTGATAAGCGCTTCTAATCTGTTGGACTACCAATTCGGCATCTCCGAACATTGCTACCTCTTGAATTCCAATTTCCCTTGGGGCTCTTAATCATAGGATAAGAGCTTCATACTTTTCCACATTGTTAGTGGTTTCGAATTCCAGCTTATATGACAGGGATATGGTCTCCTGAGCAGGTGACACAAAAACCACCCCAGCTCCAGCACCTTCTCGGGAATAGGCTCCATCAAAAAACATTTTCCAAATTGGGGTGACGGAGGGAGGAAATTCATGGGAAGCAGTGGGCTGCTTTCTGAGTTTCAGATGAGGCTCGGGGGCATGGGTGAGTTGTAGTAGATTGGAGCTTAAATGAGTGTCCAAGGCAAAGATGGGATGATTGGTAGGGTTGGCTTCATCACCGATTATGTAGTCCAGTTGGGCTTCCCTATATAGCTTCCTGTGCTCTCCTACAAACACTGCGATAGTAGCATAGGTGAGGTCCATTTGCAAGGTTCACCCCAGTATTTTTATCCAAGATCTTGATAACAACATACCGAACTTGGGGGGAACATCGGCCACAACAATATCCATGACCACACTTTTCATGGGCAGTTGAAACAAGGTCGCAACCAGGTCTTTAATAACTCCAAGACACTGAACTTTCCTGGAGTCAAAAGAATAGAGGTCATGATAGGCTTGGGTGACTTCTAGCCCCAATTATTCCATGACAGTTTTGGGCATGAGGTTGTGAGAATCCCCTGAGTCCATCAAGCAGTTGTGTAGCACTTTATCATGTATGTTCAGGGACGTGTAGAAAGGAGGGGATGAATCGTCTCTATATTCTACCATGGGACCTAGGATGACTGCTGGATTTTCATCTTGGAGGTTTATAGAGTCTGCGGGAAGGCATGAGGCTTCGGATTGTAAAATCTCAGAGAAGCATTTTTTGAATTCTTCATGTTTGATTAGCTCGGTGAGGGGCACAGGGATTCTGATTTTTTGAATCTCATGCTCGAAATTAAAAGAAGATGCAAGCTTTGGAATTTCTCTTATTTCAGGGACATGATTGTGGGAAATGGGAGAGAGGGGTTGAGCCTTCTTACCTCTGTGGCCATCTACTACTTCATTAGAAGGCTTCTCTGTTCTAGTGGACTGCTCAGGAATATCAGGTGTTGTTGTCCTTTTGTCGGACCTTAGGTTATACCTGTCTCGGCCGCCACTAACCTTGTCTCCCTTGCTCAATTCATTTAGCTAATTGTTCATGAGAGACTCCTCATATGTTGATTGAGTCAGATGAGGAAAAGGGGGAGTCTCTTCGAGGAAATGGATCTTAGGCTCAAGCTCATCTGTTTCCCCTTCTTCATCTTCAGCCACAAAATTGTTCTGTAAGGGAGCCTGAATTCTTTGGTCTTCTCTGTCTCTTCCCCTTTCTCTATGCATAGTCGGGGGAGCGATATTGTTTGGCCTCCTGAAACCCCCTTTGATTTCAGTGCTCTGAGGGCCCTTGTTCAGTTGCTTCCTTTCCACCTTCAGTCTCTCCATCTCTTCAGACAGAAACTTCATCATCTTGGTCAGTTCATCCACTTGAGGGTGGGGTAATGATGGGTCGGAAGTTGAGGCTTCGGACTTTCCCTTTCTTCTGTATATGTCGGCCTTGTTCCTCAGTCTGTCAGCTGCTAATATGTTGGATTCTACTTATATGGCCACATCTTTCATTTGAGATAAGGAGGTGGCTCTTCTTTCTCTCAATAGAAGACAGAAATCAGGTTCGAATGCACCAGCATAGGAAATTTGGGCAGAGGCTTCTGAGGGCTTTATCTCTGCAGGAATCTTGTTATACATCTTATTGAATCTTTTGGAGAAGTCAGAGACAGATTCTCCTTCCGTTTTCTTCAACGACCCAAACTCTGTCATGTAATACATGAAATCTTTCCTATCTCCCCACTACCTCAGTAAAACATCATCCAGGGCTTCAATTCCAGCAATAGATCCAGGGGCCAGTCCCCTGAACCATTTCCTTACCTCGTCGTCCAGGCTCTGGACGAAGACTCTCATCCAGACATCTTCATTTTCAACGTTTAGGTTGTCTACATAACTGTAGAAAGCAGCCAAGTGCTCTTATGCAATTATGTCCCCTTCTCCAGTGAACTTGGGCATGTATTTTAAATAGTCTCCAGCAAGGAGAGGATTCATGGGATGGGGTAGGACTAAGGGAGCATATCTGGAAGCAACTATGGCGTCCATTCTATTCAGAGGGGGATTAGCACCAGCCATAGGAATATTAGGTTGAGGAGAGCTGGGAGGAGAAGGAGTTCGTGAAGGGCCTACTGGGAACGAGTCTCGAAGTGGAGTGGGAAACAAGAGAGGATTTAAGGAGAAGGCTAATGAACTCAAGTCAGCAGACACTCCTCTTTGCGCAAGAGTGGGGAAATCCTATGCAGTCACAGGTCTTCATCGAGAAACAGCTTCAAAGGAGAGGGGAGTGACAAGGATTTCTCCCTCTAGTCCCAGACCAGGAGGGGAAAACTCAGCAGGAACACTCCCAAAATTCAGGAAACAGGAAACCTCTGAAGGAGGTCTATCAAGAAACTGAGGAGGAGAAAAAGGAGTTCTTACAGAAGGAAATGGCGGATTACCTGTTTCGGCGGCGGAAGCTTCTTCTTCAGGGGCCTTTCCTTTTCTGAGAACCACCTCTGGATCAGTTACAGGTGTAGCTAGAGGCAGTTGTGGATGTGACCGCGTATGTCTGCCTCTGGAAGCCATAATTAAAATAGCAGGTTCACTCCAGTGGATTTGTCACAATGGAGTCGCCAGGTGCACAGTAGCAATCTCAATAGTTCTGATATCTGATGCACCTTCAGAATCAGTTGATCGTTGTCGTTCAATCCCGGGGAAAATATTCAACTTCGTCCCTTGCAACGGCGCCATAAATGTTAGCGTCGGAAGTCACTCATGGATTGCTTGCAGGAGCAGAGCCCGACACCCATCAGTTTTATGTCACGTTAGTTTTTAATGGATGATCAGATGGATGGAGACTCGGGGAGATATCACTCTAACTCAGGGACTGGGTCTCGCGTGTAAGGGACAAAGGAGGTCTTGATATAACTTCAGCCAGTGGGTTGATTAAAAGATGATCAGGTGGAAGACTTAATAAGAAAGGTGAACAAACAACTTCGGGCAACAGGCTTTCAGTGGTTTGCAGAGGAAAGACTCTGAATGCAAGATCCTCTTGGTTCAGGGTCTCAAGAAGCTGAAAAGGGGACTTGACTGGATCCTCCAATTCCAAGTCACTCAGCACTGGAAAAATCACAAGAACTGATTAGAAACAACGTAACTTCTACAGCGATCTGATCTAACATCATCCTATAACAGCTACAACTTGACTGGACCCTCCAATTCCGAGTTGTTCTAACACAGTATAACAAAGATGTAAAGGAAATTGGCATTCATAAGGCAAGAAGTCTCATAAGTCTATACATAACCAGAGTATCAGTGCTTCATTAAAGCTTTACAACCGGGAGCTCTGCTCAACCATTGATAGATACAAAAAATGGCAAAAATGCCTTCATATACTCAAGAAAACAACAGAAACAAAATCGAGATGTTGCATTAAACACATTGCGTCTGCATGGCTTCTGAAAATCTGTGGCTACCATCTCTGAATGATCGTGCAACTACAGCAGACACAATCGAACTCCTGACAGTTCCATGGGCGAATCGACGTGCCTTTAATTCAAAGTCGGATTTTCCCATTATGGCGGAGGTGATGTCTAACCACCACCAACTACTTCAATAACTGCTTCATTGGGATTGAGGATGGCCCGGCCAACTCGGCACCTTTGGGACGTGGAAGACCCTCCACGCTGCCACTTGGATCAGCTGAACGGCCTGATGAATAGGCATGGGGGTCGGCTCGAAGGATGGGGCGCATAACGGGAGTGGTGGCACCAAAACTATGAGGATGTGATAGGAAGTGACGAGGTGTGAGAGGGGTGACAGGGGAAGACACATGGCGGAAGGCAATAAGCAGAGGGGGCAGGAGATGAGATATAATGGGTACACTTTTAGTGGGAGGCTGACGTGGAAAGGAACAGGACACATGGAAGATGGTGAGTGGATGATGAGATGGGAAGGGGACTACATGGACCAGAAGAGGGGATATGGACAGATGACACGACAAGACGAGGGGGCCCCATGTTGATTTAAACGCAGAAAGACAGATGGTGTCTGGATTGCCTGTGCGCCATTGATCCGGGCGATCTAATCACAGTCGTTGGAGAGATGCGTCCTCGATTCTGGACCCCCCCCCCCCCTCCGCTTAAAGGTAGAAAGGTGGGGGGGGTTCGGAATCACCCTGTGCACCGTTGATCCGGGCGCTTCGATCGCATCCGTTGGAGAGGTGCGCCCCCGATTATAGACCCCCCCCCTCCGTTTAAAGGTACAAAGGTGGGGGGGGCTCTGGAATCCCATGTACGTCGTTGATCCGGGCGCTTCGATCGCAGACGTCCAAATTTGTTGACTGCTTAATCACAAGCGCACTTGTGCCCCGAGCTTATAATAAATGGGTTTTTCACCCATTCCTTCGCATTCTAACCCCACTTACCAGAAATGTCGCTAACAGCTTTATAAGAAGCATAAAATTTTCCAACTGCCTCAAAAATGTAATTGTGCTCCCCTGGGATATTTGTCAATGATTTTATAACTTTCCTTAAAGTTGTAGATATTGAAGGGCCATCTAGATTCAAACTAATAAAGCTATGTAATCTAGGACCTCCCCAAAACTTAATCATCTCATAGATAGATTTAGTGTATGTAGTATACATTCTTCCTGCTTTTGGATGCATCAAGTTGTGAAAAATATCTTGGAAAAATTCATAGACTGCATTTTTACCTTGTAACTTTCCTTTCTTATGAGTCTCACACACATTCTTGCAAAACCTAAAGACATCGTTTCTTTCTGTATATTCAAACAAATTTTCCTTCAAGGACCTCATTCTAATAGACAATGTATAAACCTTTGTCATCTCCCACCAAAGAGCTCGCATTGTTGATATATGGCTAGCATTTGTAGCTCATGCAACAGTTTTGAGTTCAGTTTGAGTCAAATGGTCCAATCTTCTCCCTTTCCCTGTATCTCTCCCGTGTCTTTTAATGTTTCTCCTTGATTCATGATATAAGCGCATCCTAAAGTCATTACATTCAAGAATCAACTTACAAAAAATGCATGTAAATGAACTAAAAGGGATCCATGTTTCAGAAGCCCTCTGGCAATGAATATGTCTATATGTGTCATCAATACGACATTCAATACCATAATAACATAGTGTCCTCTTAGTATGCTTATCTATGGCCCATAATCCCCCCTCATTGATGATCCATGAGGACCTTTGTATCTAGTCTATCCCCATTTCTATCAATATTGGGATCCCAATACCCCCAACATTGTAATTTTAAGGGAGATAAATTACCTAAAATAATATGAAAAATACATTAAAAAATGAACTAGTTTCAAAAAAGATAACAAATAAAATAATGTGTGCATTCAAATTAAAAAAGGAATTAAATTAAAACTTTCATAATTAACACACCTGAAGCAGAAGCACCTGGATTTGTAGACTCCATATGTAATAGTGATGGTGATGATGGAACCAAGAACCTAGTCAAACTTTGTTGGGACTTCTCAATGGTAGGCTTCTTGGGTTTGTCAATTGTGTCAATCCTTGACCTACTAATTGTATTATGCAAAGCCTCATCTATAGAAGTAATATGCTTCTTTGATTTCATGTGTTCATTCAAAGAACTGACAATATTACCACTAGTTGGCACTAAACAAAACCATTTATTGCATCATGTACATTCCACTTTTACTTTTCTCTTGTCCTCATATTCTACAAGTGTTGCTTCCACCACCTTGAACAAATCAGGATCATGTGTCTTGTTGAAATCATTTGTAAGTTTGATTGCTTCCTCAATCTCAAATCGATTTCCAACCATTGTTGTCTGTGTTGCTTCATCATTACATGAAGGAATTTGAATATTTCCCACTACTAAAATGTTGCATTGATGAGTTGTCGATCCGATATGAGAATTTTTGAAGTTGATAAACGTTTGATATGCCAATGATGTATCCCATGTTCCATAAGCAACACCACAATTTTCACACAAGATCTTTATTTGAGGTTTTCCCTTTTCTGAAGATACTTGGAGACTAAGCTTCTCCCTAACAAATTGTTTCATTAAACTATTCACTTTGTTTATCCAAGATGCCAATACAACATGATCAAAATAATTCCTTGTTGTACAGACTTTGATGCAATTTCAAATATTGGTTGTTTATGCATAGGTTCCTCCACATGCTCGCCAATGTTTCCAACATTTGGAGCTTTTTCCACTACACATGATCCAAATGTTTCAGTTTCTAATGTGTCTAGTTTCCTCTTGATAGTTATGGTTGTTGTTTACACTCTCCATTTTTCCTCTTGATTTGGATTTAATGAGTGCCCTTTGCTACCAACAAAATCAAAAGGATATCCAATGACTCCATCATCTACAATTTCATGACAGATTTCAGAAGATATAGAATCTTTTCGACCCCTAACTATGGCAAAGACGTAATTCCCTTCACTGTCTACAATTTCATATTCCAAAGACATCTACATTTCCATCAATATGTACCTTATTAAATTAAAAACAACAAGTATACCAACTATTAAGACAATGTAAATTTAAAATGACATGTAGATGTAACAAATTTATAGCTAAATATAAATTTATGGGATTAAGAAGAAAATTTCAACCTAAATACTTGAAATACGACATTGTAGATTACCTACACTTTTTGCTTACAAAAATTGCAAGAAGGTGTTAATGTGGATTGGCGGTGGTATTCTTTTTTATTCTTTTTGGTGTTATTATTATTGCTACCATACATGGACTGCTACAAGACAAAGTAGATTGTGAATGACAAGGTAAGAATCAATTTCCTTTACAGAAATGTATAAACATATCTTGGGAAATGTTCCAATTGTGATGAGTAAATGGATTAAATGGCATTCCATTCAAGGATAAGTTCCCTTTTGTTGATTTCTATAGCTAAGTAGTGTTAAAACAAACAAATCTAAAACTATAGTCTCATACTTCACAAGGATTCAATAGGTTCATGATGAATTGTCAATTTTTGGGGAAGTCGTAGATGAGATGGAACTTGTAAAATTACCATTGAAGGGTTGTACAAAGCAGTGGGATAGATTTTTGATAGGTATCCTTTCCAGAGACAAGCTTCCTGATTGGGCCATATTGTGGGATGATTTTACCCAAAAGGATATTTGGGAGGAATCTATAATTGGTGGACATTGTAAAAGTGGAGATGAGGAGAATCTTTCTCTAGTTGGGAAAGCAAAGAAGGGCAAGGGTAAATCCAAGCAGGACCAGAGTGGAGGAGCATCTTCACAAAGGAATAGTGACATGAGCAAACTTAAGTGCTTGGGTAGGGAAAGTATGCAGTTGATATATTGAAGAAATTGAGGATGGAGGATTGCAGGTCGATCTCTACACCTATTATCATTAACTTAAGGATGCTTAATGTTTCTGGGCATGAGTTGGTGGATCCCACTTTGTACATGCAGTTGATCGGGTCCTTGATGTATCTAGTCAACTCTAGGCCATATATTTTTTTTGTAGTGAATACATTCAGCAAATTCATGGTGGAGACGAGGATGGTTCATTGGGTGGTAGAAAAGCATGTGTTGAGGTATCTTCATGGTACAATGGACTTTGGACTGAGATATCTCAAAGTTCACATAGTGCATTTGTACCTGTACATAGATTTGGACTGGGCAAGGAGTGTAATGGACAAGAAGAGTACTTTTGGATGTTTTTTCAACTTGGGGTCCACAATGATCTCATGGTTTAGCAGGAAGCATCACTCAGTTGCACTTACATCGGCAGAGGTTGAGTACATGGAAGCAAGTCTAGCGAGTTGTGAGGCTATTTGGATTTGCAAGATGCTCACATGGTTATTTGGTCCAAGCATATAAAAATCAGATACCACTTCATCAAAGACAAGGTACAGAGAGGTGTTGTGAGATTACATTACATATCCACAGGGGAGCATATAACAGACATTCTCATCAAGCCTCTAGTGAGAGGGAAAAAAAATTTCTTCATGGACAAGCTAGGGGTGGTGGAGAATCTCTTTTTTGCTAGGAGGGAGTGTTGATTTCTATAATTTATGGGTTTTAATTAAATTGTTGAAGTAAAATAGATTATATCTGGTATAAGAGAATTAACTCTTTTGAAGGATGTGAACTAAGAATTCTTGGGATTTGAAGATGAACTTTAAAAAAAAAAAGGTTATTGTATTATCCAATTTCATTGTGGCCCAACCCATACAACTCTCATTGCATTCTACAAAGTAGTGATATCTAGGTTCAAAGAAACCAACGGTAACTCTACAAAACTATTGTGCATGCAAAGCCAAGTCCATTTGCTCAAAAACTCGTGGGGATATTTTCTTACATACTGGTTAAAAAGTAGTATATTTCATATTGCTTTTATATAGTCATTGCAACAATATTTTGTATTTTTTATTATGGGTATATTACACAGGGAATGCGGTATTGGGTACATAGGTTGTCCCCATTTATCAACTTAAAGAAAATGTTTAAGTAAGTTAGGATATTTTTCACGTGGGGGGATAAAAGTAAAATCATGTGCTCTAAAGACTTAGCATCCTTCCTCTCACTGTCACCGGACCTTCCAATATCTCTGTAACACACCCACTATCATAATTTTAAAAACTTTGGATTAATCTCCCACAAGTGAGAAATCTCCAGAAAACCGGCACTTGCGAAATGCCAACCCTTGGTTAAATATCGGGATTCGGGGTTTCTAATGTCAAAACCCATTCACCCCCATGACTCGCGATCCTACGAATTCTGATGCACTCCTCACGCATTATCTCCCCAGGCCAAGCCTGTGGTTCACTGCCTTTACGGCCGTGGTCTTACCTTCTTTCGGGGCAACTCCTATCGGAGTTTCGGGTTTTCTGATGTCGCGATGCACAAGCCTTCTCAAATTCCAATTCCCCAATCCCCGATGCCGCATGGCGTGGACTCACGGCCAAGCTTGATCTTCCGACTTCTGTCCCTTGTTCTGGCGCCTATGGCCCACACTCCTTCTGATGGCGTGGAGTGACACCTGTCCTCCACTGGAGTGCTATGACTAGGGGACTGTCACATTTCGGGATTTCGTGATACCTGGTCCTTTGCCACCTGTCTTCGCGGACGGACGGCCCGGATTGATTCTTGGGGTTTCGGGACTTATGATGTCCTAGTTCTCATGGCCTCGAGAACTCCGATTTTCCGATGCGTCAAACTCCGATAGCGCCTTGATCTCCGACACCTGTCCCTCAGATGGACGACTCAGATCCTATCGGTAATCGCGGATCGCGATTCCGGATGGAAAGAGTTCTATGTATTCAAAAACCCCGATATGTCGAACTCCGACTCTCTGGGATCCTCTGCCACGTGTCCCTGATGTTGGACGGCTCAGATCCTATTGGGAAATCGCATATCGTGATTTTATTATGTATGAGTCTTTTGTTTCCGGAAACCTCGACTTCCCGATCCCCGGCTTTACGGGATCTCCTGACACGCGTCCTGCACAATGGATGGTCCAGATCCGATCGGGAAATCGTGTATCGCGATTTCAATATGTAACGGTTCTATACTCCCTAAATCTCTGATGGTAAGAATCCCGACGCCTCCCAAACGCTGACACGTGTCCTTCCGAGATCAACGGCTAGGATCCGTTCTCAAGATTTCGAGGACCACAAGGTCTCGATTCTCAGACTCAGCAAAACCCCGGTGACCCTGTTGTCCCGATGACTTCTCCGGGATGTTGACACGTGTCCTTCCGAGATCAACGGCTAGGACTCTTCTTCTGCACACTAGAGTTTAACTCTGGTGCATCTTCTCGAGATCTGACGGTTGTCGGGGCTATGATCTAAGATCCGATGGTTCGGATCATTTCCTCGCATGCCTACCCTTGCGCAGCTTCTCCAGATCCAACGGAAGACGGGTAGTTGGACCGAGATCTAACGGTCCAGATTCGTTCTTTTGGGTCTTGGAGTTTACGATCACAATTTCTCGTTGCTCACGATGATATAGGGAAAAGGGGCAAGGTATGTAACACCTGCATTACTTTCGTCAATCTAATGGTCGTGGATGACTATGGACCCTCCGACAAGATCTCATCCGTCGACTTATTTATCGCACAACACTACTATCTTGGAACCTCAATAGGATCATTCTTCCTCGTACAGGGTTAATAAGGCCTGTGCGTTCGAATCCTTATTCTGGGTTCTAGGTGAACCTTTCCGAGGAGGAAATCTCTGTGAAGAGATCCTCACCGGGTCATTCCCGGGAGCAGATAAAGGAAGACAACTTCTCGAGGTCAGCTGGGCATGGTTAGCTTCATTTTATTGACGTAATTCGTGCATGATATCCTTTGTAATAAGCATATATCAACTTATTCGTATCAAACACTACGCGGAC
>ML794690.1:211857-234071 GCA_009831015.1 Picea engelmannii
ACCATATTCCTCTATAGTATTTATAAAAACCCCTTCCCCCCTTAATATGTGTCAATCTATTACCTGACCATTTTATGGATTTTATCACCCCCAATATGAACAAATGAGATATCATATTAGTTCACAGGTGAAGCCCTCGTGGGATAAGCGTGGACCATAGTGTTGAAGTAGACTAGAGAATCAGAGCCTCATGTAGAAATGAAAGCCACCATGCTGAAGTAGTCCAACCGCCATTGTAAATCGGGCTACCATGTCCAAGTGCTCATGTGAACTCCATGCAAAAGATATTGGAACCCAATAACCAACTGAAAATGATGCTCCAAAGACTGACCCCTGTCATGTGAATCCAAATAAGAAGATCCATCCACATAATGGGAAAGGGTCAAAGATAAGTCTGGAAGGAACAATACCACTGTAGAATATGCAGCCTAGAAATTGGTAGTCATAATTGGCTCCTGATTCGACACATTGATTTTATCTACATAAGGTGGAGTAAAGTCATCATATAAAATATGAAAGTGGTTGTCATCCCATAAATGACAACTATCCATATACCAATCCTCACAATCGGACTCTAAATCATACCAGGAATATCGTTCTCGGTCATAGTCGTCCTTGACACAAGGGTACATGTTATGAACAATATATGGGTCTTTATATGTAGCACGTTTCTTTTGAATATCATGGAGAACCTTTAAGATCTCAATCCCAGCTTCACGTTGCATCCCCAACATGGTTTGAAAATGAAATTTTGCAGAGGTTGTAGCGGAAAACATATTCATTGGAAAAACTACATATAATATGTCAAATGAAATCTCTAAAAATCCTCAATCCAATGGCATTGATCTGGTAACAATCTGAGCACGTTGTGAGAAGTTATGAGCTCTGCAGTTATGTCGCCGCCACGAAGACCCTAAAAAATGTATGATTTTAAATCAACGGTATCTTCACTTCTAGAGCTCCGATTGGGGTGATTTTTTTTTAAATCAGCTATTTTTGAAAGAGGAACTCAAATATGTAATTGTTTTTGGAAAATTCGTCCCTAACCGCTATAGAAAAAAAAAACTCGCGATCGTCCGCGGAAAAACCCTGAAAATAGCATATTTTAAAATGTCGATAATTTTACTTCTCGAACTCTGTTCGGACAAATTTTTTTTTAATTGGGTGTTTTATCTAAGAGGAACTCATATTTATAACCATTTTCTTCAAATTTTTCACATAAACCTACATAAATCGTCTCGAATGTCGTGACCGTCTTTTTCTTCTCTAAAAAGTATGCAAAAATAGAAAACAAATTGCCCATTTTTTGTGATCGAGGAAAGTGCTATGATACCAATTGTTAAGTACCTAAATAGATCTACAATTATAACTTCATAAATAACCAAGAATAATATGAAAAATTTCATTTTTTATTACCAAAACCCTTGAGGTAGGACAACACCATACAATGGATCATATTATGAAAGGGACCCTCTCTTGTTCACATGCCTCTTCGAGTGGACATCCTCCTATTGAGCTACCACTCACAATGCAATACCTATCTTCACACCCCATTGCATTTATTGAACCTCTTTATATAGTGCTACCAACCCCCTAAGAACATTCTAGAGGAGGAACCTTCTAGTAAATCCTCTTACATTTATTTTATCTAACTACCATAGTGGGCCTTATTTAATAATATAATGGATCTAGTCCACCTTACATTGAATGACCTCCACTATTATTACTATGGGCCCTCCACTATAATGTAGTGTAGCTAAAGAGGTAGTGGGGGGGGCAGAGGGCCCATAGTAATAATAGTGGAGGCCATTCAAATATCCAATTTATTTTTCCAAATTTGTCTCATAAAGTTTTAGAACTAAACCTGAAGTGCATCGCCCTCTTTTTTCTCGAGAAAAAATCTGCAAAAAGAGCCAAAATTTGTCTTCCCTTCTTTGGCCAAAGAAAGAGTTATGATACCAATTGTTAAGTACATGAATAGATCTGCAAATATAACTTCATAAATAACCAAGAATAATATGCAAAATCTCCTTTATTATTACCAAAACACTTGAGGTGGGGAAACAACATACAATGGATCTTATTATGGAATGGATCCTCTCATGTTCACTTGCCTCTTCGAGGGGGCATCCTCCTATTGAGATACCACTCACAATACAATACTTCTCTTCACACCCCATTACATTGCTCGAACCTCTTTATATAGTGCTACCAACCCCCTAAGAACATTCTAGAGGAGGAACCTTATAGAAGTAGAACCTTCTAGTAAGTCCTCTTACATTTATTATATCTAACTACCATAGTTGGCCTTATTTAATAATATAGTGGATCTAGTCCACCTTACATTGAATTGCCTCCACTATTATTACTATGGGCCCTCTCGGCCCCCCCACTATCTCTATAGCTACACTACAATACTCCAAAACCTCTAGACTATCTAATCAAATTTTAAAAGTGATAACATGGCAAGTGTATTTTCAATCATACCATCCTAGGATTAACAAAAAATTCTAGTGCATACTAAAAAAAATGAGAGAAATACTATAAATTCGGTCCATATAGGACCCCCTTTTGCACTTGGTTTTCATCAATTGATTTACCTTATGCTTCTCCATATTTGAATGGTTTGCAAGTCATGTTGTTGCTATTGCCTCCTCTAGGTTTTTTTCCTCCTTAATTACCATAGGCTTAGGCCTAAGCATCCAGTCATGAGTGTGAATAGACTAAGAGGGGATATGATGGAATCCCTTCAAAGGCATGAGCAAATAGTTTGAAACATGGTTATCCCTAGAAGAAACTAAACCCATTTGTGCTTCTAGTGCCAAGAATCGAGTCTTTTAAGCTTTCATATATTCTTTTCTACATGTTTCCATCTCCTTTAGAGCTCAGATTTGAACTATGGTCTGAACCACATGTATATTCCTTTCCTAATCCTCCACAAGTGATTTTCCTCCCACATCTCATACCATTTTCCCCACTAATATGTTGATTTGGTCACCTCATGTTGGGCCTCTATGATTCACCACCCACAATCCTCCTTTGCTTCCTCGGATCTACTAGTTCACATTTCACACATTGCTTGTTTCTCCATTGTGCCATTAGAGACCGCATTATCAAACCAATTCCCCACACCACTCATAGATTGCACCACCAAACCGATGCTCTCCACCATAGAGAAAAAGAGTTATTCCCTTCACACCCATGGTCCCTCATATAGAATGCAACTTGTGATAGGGATGAGAGAGATCTAGGAGACAAATAGAGATGAAAAATAACTGATAGATCCAAAATAATAACACATTGAGACATGAATCTCCACACCACCTTCCATTTAATTCTCTATGTTAGTGAT
This sequence comes from Picea engelmannii, assembly GCA_009831015.1. Classification (NCBI taxonomy): domain Eukaryota; kingdom Viridiplantae; phylum Streptophyta; class Pinopsida; order Pinales; family Pinaceae; genus Picea; species Picea engelmannii. The sequence goes on from ML794690.1 coordinate 215,210, forward strand.
ATAGTGCATGGGAATGGGGGCAACGGAGGTGACAATAATGCCCCATCCTTTCACTCATGCAATGTAAACTACTTGGTTGTCATGCTCATAATCGCATTAATGCCTTAGTAAATCATGTAAGGGGTGTTGTAACTTGAGATTGTTCTCGGCTGCTTAGGAACAATTCCAAGACATCTCATAACCTACTTTAGGCCTCAAGCTAGCTCTTGGACTTGAGGGGGTCCCTCATCTTAATTAAGACAACTGGTTGCTTACTATCTCTAAACAACAAATCTTCATTAAACACAAAATGCCATATTTGATTGATAAACGGGATAAACAAGGTAGACAAGGTTTAAGGATAAATTGATAGTTGACTAGAATAAAGGTTGTGAATCTATGTGATCAGAAACCTAATCCATTGGGCATGGAGTCTCATTTAATAAAGCACAAAAGTTTATTATGATAGATGGAATAAAATAAGGAGAACAATTAATCTCGATCCCAACATTGAGTAAGGAAATCTCTATAAGGCTTGAGATGAAGAAAGGGTGGTTTTGTTGGGAATCTAAAACAATGAATCCAACAAATTAATAAGTGCAAAAGTTGGGCACGATAATAAATCAAACATTATAGCACTTATGAAAGTAAGTTACAGGTGTATGAAAATATATAAACCGAAGGAACATAAAATAGGGTTGAAATGGACTCAAAATCCTATAATCTGAAACTCTTTATCTGCATAAACACTTCATGCAAAATAAATATGATAAAATCAGATATAACACAAATTGAATTTTATTTATCTTCAAATTACATAAATCTAGCCTGCAACTTACTTTATACAATCTCAACTAATTAACAAAAATGGTGGTCGTAACAAATTGTTGTTTGCAATTCCATTCAAATGATTAGATAAAGAACATGAAGGTAGCATAAAAAAACTAAATACAAAAAAATAGAGAAGAAAACATGGCTATATATAAATGAGAGATGAATCCAATACATAAAATCTATGACTCAGAAATTTACAAAGAATAGCCCATCGGGCACATTCTCCAAAATAAAATACAGTTTATGCTGACCCAAAAATTCCTACCTTGCTAACCTCTTTTCATGGAAATCGTTGCCCTTCTTATAACTTTTACAAAACAAAAGGAAATGAGTGCCAATGAAGATGGCATCAAATCCCAAGACTAATGCAATTTCCAGATCACTCTCCATTATAAATATAGAGCAGAGATAGATATTCCAACAAAGTATATAGTTGGAATTTGATTTCAGATCACCCCTTTTGATTCTAAATTAAAACAAAGGATTAAAATGTAATTTGATTGACATATCTTTGGAATCTGCCCTCTTCTACAAATGCTAAACAAAATAAGTATGTGTCGGAGTAGATTGGATGGAAAATAGACCAAGATTCAGATTAATATTATTTCATTATCATAATTTAACCAAGGAATAGCTTGATTCCTCCTCAAGACTGATTGGGCATCCAATTTGGCATAGGTGTCTTTGGGAAACCGATCGTTCACGAAATTTGGAAAAATCTTCTTTATTAAAACGACCAAATCTCCCAAACCATTCATTATTTTTAAAATATGCTTTCACACCATCCAATTTGGGTCATTTAAAAAAAAAAAAAAAACATGTTTTAGAACTTTTCGATTCATCTTTGTTGCACCTAAAGTTCATTATCCAAAAAATTGCCACATGTTGGTTATTTGTTCACTTCGAGGGGGTCCCTTAGCCCTCCTCCCCCTTTGTTAAACATCAAACATGGGGGACTAAACAAGATTAACCTTAAAAAAAACACAATTTATTAATATAAATAATATATCAAAGCATATATAAAGTTTATTAAAACTAACATAAAGTTTATTAACACATATTCAAACTAATATAAATTTTATTCAACGACTAATTAATAAGAACAAAAAACAAAATTAAACTGTATTACATTTTATTTAAATGTTTTAGAACTAAAATAATTAAAATAAATAAAATTAAAACATTTTGAAACCAAACTTAAATAAAACTAAAGAAAAATTAAAGAAAAATTAAAAGTTTAAACTAGCTAATTAAGTAATTAAAACTAATTAAAATAAATTTTATTTAAAATCATTTAATGTTTTTTCTTTTGTAGATAAAAAAGATTGTATTACTTTTCGCTATCAAAAAATGATATCTATCTAAGAGTACATCCAGACTTGCCACATGTTCTACCACATGTATGGAAACCAGAACAGGTGGTCGACTTTGTGCATAGACTAGAAAGTGACACATGTCTGAAACCATAATAGCTTGCCACTTGTTTTACCACATGCATGGAAACCAGAACAGGCGGTCGACATTGTTCAATGACCAGCGAATGAACCAGATTTTAATGGCAGCAAAAAACATTGTAGCTAAGACCAGAAAATTAGCAGTAAAGAAGCTAGATATGAGGCGAACCCGGGCACCCTTCCTGGCGAACTATGAAAGCGTATGGCTAGAAGCATATCGGGCAACGCCTCTTTGTAGGATCGCTTGACAAGGAATCAAACAGATGTTGGCATGTTTACAGGCAGAGTGTGCTTGTCATTGATGGAAAGAACAACAACAACGTTGGCATGTTTACAGGCAGAGTGTGCGCTTGTCATTGATGGCAAGATAAGAGTGTGCATCGATGGTGAAACAGGAACAACGTAAGCCCGAGTGAAGAAGAAAACAATATCCAAAGATCAAAGCTTAGGAGAGATAGTGTTCTAAGATGCACAGATGAGATCCCATACATCAAAGCTCACAGAAGGATCAAAGGTAGTTGCCTTTGACACTTAGAGATTTGAGAAAGCCACTGCTCAAGAGGAGGAGCGACAGTGATCCATAAGATCTGAGTGCGAGGATCGACCGTCGTTGGATCCAGAAGAACGTGCACGACCTTTAAGTGCAAGGTGAAGCGGGCTTACAAATTCCAAAAAGCAGGGGGATCGTCCATCATCAACGAAGACATGTAGTAGCAGATGAGCAGATTCGTAGAATCGTGAATCAAGAGAACTGCGTCGAGCAGTCCGCAGATATCATGAAACGCAAAATCACGACTTGTTCACAACAATTCATCAAAGAAAAGATCTGGACCGTCGATCTAGCACCATCACTATTTCGGGTATCAGGAGAACGGAGGTAAGGAGACTCCCAAATTCGTGAAACACGAAATTGCAACTTGATCTGAGTCGTCGGATCGAGGAGAGATTTGGACCATTGATTGTCCAGGGAGACGAGACGCGAAATTGCAAAGTGCTTGAAATATTTGGCCCACAGTCACAGGGAAAGGTCACATCAAAGGAAAGTTAAGGGAGGAGCTAGCATGTCGCTAGGATCCACTTCGGTGATCGTCGAAACTGCAAAGCGCCCTTTTGATTAGTGACTGGTCACAGCCTATGGTGTAATCAGCGAAAGATTGGGGAAGGAGCTAGCAACACTATGCTCCATTTCGGAGTTTCGCGAGTTGGGAAGATCAAGGAAACTCGCAGCTGGATATCCCGAAATGCAAAGTCATGAAGCGCCTGTTGGATAGGTTTCTGGTCACAACTATGATCATGTGGAAGGTAGGGGCTTAGTAAGAAGAGATAGCACCCACTATGTAGATTTCTCATAGAGAAAAAGAAAAGGCGCCAAAGACATCAGTGCGCAGACGTTCTCTCAGTAACTGCTAGAGACAGACTGATTGTAACTGCAGAAAATGACTAATTGCATCTACCAGAGAATTTGAAGAATCTCGAGGTGGTCGCCATAGGAGCTTAAGAGTCTTGAGGTCTCTGTTAGTGGAATGAAGACTCAGAATAGAGACGATTGACAGATGGAAAATAGTCAAAGACTGTAGCTGACATAGAAGCCAAAGAGTCTTAGCATAATAGCCATGGATGAAGAATAGACTAAGTGTAATCGCCAGAGGGGACGAAGAGTTAGGTTTATTATCTGGCAGAGGACTGGGCATTATAAATATACGCAGAACAGAGAAGAGGAGGTTGCTTCTGTTGAGAGTAATTTTACATGGGGAAAAAGCATGATGTGGGAAGCAGTCAAAATGCACAAAAGAGGCATAGCGCATAGAATAGAGATGCATATCTGAGAGAGGAAGAGGAATTCTAGGTGCACATGCAGAGACAAAGCAGAAGAACAAAAAGCTCAAAGAATAACCCGAGCAGGAAGACACTGATGCACACAATGCAGCAGAACAATGATGAGACTGGTAAGCTATAGATAAACATTGTATCACTGTAATAAGTCTCAAGTAACGAAGTTTTTATACTCAGGGTGGTTGGGAGGTGCTAGGGAGGATTGGTGCCCTCGGAGTTTTATGTGGGTTCTTGAACACAGGGAGTTGTAGCTTCCATCTGGTTGCAGCCAGAAATACCAGGGTGGTGCAAGGAAGAATTGTTGTTCCCTGTTATACAGGTTGGTGCCTGTGTGACTGGAAGTTGGTGCTTCCATCCAGTTGGTGATAGAACACTTAGGGATTTGGTGCTTCCTTCTAGTTGGTGCTAGAGAAACCAGGGATTTCGTGCTTCCTTCTAGTGGGTGCTAGAGAAACCAAAGAGTTGGTGCTTTTAGCAACTTGCAACTTGCAAAACAGAGGTGGTAGCCTCACAATGAGTTGGTGCTCATAAGAATGATAATGTACAGAAAATAAATATTACTTATCATATCAAGAAGAAGAGGTTTTTACCTTTATGGGTTTCCTCTGGAAATATATGTCTCTATATATTTCATGTGTGTGATTGATGTTGAATATTCTATTGCCTACCTTCCTGCATTATTGTGATTATCATTGAATGCTAAAGAGTTTAAAATAAGTATAATTATTTAAACACGGTAACAATTGATTCACCCCCCCCCTCTCAGTTGTCCAACAATTGGTATCAGGTCCAGGTTCCTTTTATCTAAGGGTAGATCCTAAAGCTTAAACACGACTAGTCGTGAAGGAACTTCAACCAATAAGGCCCCCATGTTCAATGGAACAAACTTTGCCTTCTGGAAAGTTAGGATGAGAACCTACATAATGGCTTTAGGTGTAGATGTCTGGGATGTGGTGGAGACTGGTTATGTAAATCCAGTTGTACTAGATAATAAGGATGACACGCTAGAATTCAGCTTCAACGCTAAGGCTATGAATGTTATTCTGAGTGGGCTTGCAGAAGCAGAATTTGTAAAATTTATGCATTTAGAAACTGCCAAAGACATGTGGGACAAACTCATTAGCAGTTATGAAGGTAATGAGAAGGTAAAAGATGCCAAGCTTCAAACCTATAGAGTACAGTTTGAATAGTTACAGATGAAAGAAGATGAAACTACTGGGAAGTACTTTCTGAGAGTTGAAGAACTAGTAAATGCAATGAAAGCACTTGGTGAAAAAATTGAGGAACCCTCTTTAGTTCAGAAAATTTTGAGATCTCTGCCAGATAGGTTCAACCCAAAGGTCTCGGCTATAGAAGAACTTAATGATCTAAAATCTTTGGCTTTTGATCAAATTCTAGGAACGTTGACTGCATATGAAATGAGAATAGTTAAAGATCAACCCACCTCTAGAAAAGCATCATTTAAAGCAGACAAGAATGAGGATTCAGAGCCTAATGAAATTGAAGAAAAATTCGTGAGAAGACTAAAGAAAGGATCAGGCAAGTACCAAGGCAAGTTGCCCACTTTGCAAAGATAGGTCACTTTGCATCTAAATGTCCACACAAGAAACAGGATCAGAATTCTGAAAGTGAAAAGAAGTACAAACCCAGGAGATTTAGTAAAAATAAAATTTTATGTGTAAACAATGATGACTCTTCAGAAGATACAGATAGTGACTCTTCCTGTGAAGATAAGATTAATGAATTTATGCTTATGGCCAAAGAGGATTATGACAATAAAATCACAGGAAGTGATGTTGACAATGAAGAAGTTGTGGTTGACTTGGAAGGAGAAGTGATCAGTGCTCTAGAAGAAGTTGCTAGACTCAGATCTAAGAATAAAAAGCTAAAAAAATTGTTGATGTAGTTCAAAAAAGACAATAAAGAACCTGATGAAGACTTTTCCCTGCTAAAAGTGGAATTAGAAGAGACAAAGAAAATAGAGGACATTCTGAAACAGCAGTTATCAAAAATGAAGGCAAGATGTGAAGCCTCGGAAGAAGAGGTAGTAAAAACCAGAAAAGAGATGGAGAAGTTTAAAGCATTGTATCTCCATAATCTTCTGAGTATTAAAGCCTCAGAAGGATTATCCCTCATTCTGAATCAGCAAAGGAATCCAAATCAGAAAACTGGTTTGGGTTATGAAGAAGGATCAAGTAGTGGCCAGCCAAGCAACAAAGAATCCATCAAGTTTGGTAAATCTACATTCATTGACAACAACGAATATGGAAAAACAAAGGAAGATAATCAGTTGCCAAGGAAGAGTGAACGAAAAAATACCAGAACTGAATTTGTAGAACAAATAAAAAATGCACCCTCTGCTCTGAGAAATCTTAAGCATGGAAGAAATCGACCTGCTCAAAGAAGACAGCCATTTTCAAGGTACCAAGGATTTTTCTATGGATATTGTTTTTCCTGTTCTAACTTTGGTCACAAAACTGTAAATTGTTCTTTAAGATTTAGGTATGAGAAATCAAGACATTCAAGGTATAGATATATGTCGCAACAAAGAATGAGATATCCAAGTAACAAACAACCACAGACTGCAAATCATGTGATGGTTGGGAAAAGGACATAGGTTAAGCATAACAATCGTTATGATCCTTTATTCAATGAACTAGAATGTTACACCTTCCATAATTATGGACATAAAGTTGTTGACTGTCGCTTAAGGAATTATGAACCATATTTGAATCCCTCTACTGAAAATGTCAAGGTTTGGAAGAAGAAAGAAAGTGACAAGTGTGGATTAGTGTTGTCAACTCAAAGACAAAAGAACCCCTGGTACATTGACAGTGGATGCTCCAAACATATGACGGGAGACAAAAGTAAGTTTTTGTCTCTAAGTGAAAGCAAATCAGGAAATGTAACCTTTGGAAATGATGCTCCTGGTAAAATCAAGGGTAAAGGGATGGTGATTTTGAGTAATGGTAAAGGAAAAGCCCAGGATGTTCTGCTTGTAGATGGGTTGAAACATAATTTGCTCAGTGTAATTCAAATGTGTGACAGAGGATGTGAAGTGGTGTTCACTTCCAAGGATTGCAAGATAAAGTCTGTAAACTCAGGACAAGTGGTGGCTAAAGGCATAAGGACGGATAATAATGTATATGTGTTGAAAGAAGATAGAGAAGAGTGTCATCTAAGAAAACATGATGAAATATGGTTATGGCATAGGGGACTTGGACATCTAAATTTTGATCACTTAATCAAGCTCAAAAATCTTGAAGCGGTATAAGATCTTCCAAGAATATCAAAACCACAAAATTATGTGTGTAAACCCTACCAAGTAGGAAAGCTAACCAAGACACAGTTTAAATCCAAGAGCTCTACTTCAACAGAGAAACCACTCCAATTAGTTCAGATGGATTTATGTGGACCATCAAGACAGGAAGGCACAGGGAAGGAAAACTACTTTATGTTGATCATTGATGATTACTCCAAACTTACTTGGATTGCTTTTCTCAAAGAAAAAGCTAAAGAATTTGAGAAATTTAAAATATTTAAGGCTTTAACTTAGAATCAAATAGACAAGAGGTTAAAAGTAGTAAGATCAGACAGAGGAGGAGAATTTATGTCAAGTGATTTCAAGGAATTCTATGATAAACATGGGATCGAGAGAGAATACACAATCCCAGGAACTCCACGACAAAATGGAGTAGTTGAGAGGAAAAACAGAACAGTGCATCAAATGGCCAGGTGAGAAGAACATTGTTCAAACCTATTGGGTAGAAGCAATACACACAACAGTCCATGTTATTAACAAAGCCCATCTCAGACCACACAGTGACAAGACACCTTATGAACTATGGTATGGAAGACCTGCCTCAATCAAACACTTCAAGGTCTTTGGGAGTAAATACTACATAGAGAATAATAATGAAAACATTGGCAAGTATGATGACATGGCTGATGAAGGCATCTTCTTAGGATATGCTACAAACAATAAAGGATACAGGTGTTATAATAAGAGGTTGCATAAATTAATTGATTGCATTGATGTAAAGGTTGATGAAGGAATCTCAAAAAGAGAGGTGAGCAATATTGAGTCTGCTACAGAAGACACAGCTGAAGCTGAAGATGAACAAGTCCAAGAATCAAGAAAAGAAGACTCTGAGTCAGATGAAGACACCAACACTCAGACAGACTCAAATCAGCAGATAACATCAAATCCTTCCTCCAGAATTACTCGAAAGAATCATCCTGCAAATCAGATAATTGGTGAGAAAGACAAAGGTGTACAAACCAGGAGAAAGATAATCAAAGACACCGAGCAATCACATATAGCATTCATATCCATGGTGGAACCCAAGAACTTTAATGAGGCCAGTAAAGACGAAAATTGGTTAAGATCAATGAATGAGGAACTGGACCAGATTGAAAAGAATGACACTTGGGAACTCGTTCCTAGACCAACAGATAAAAATGTAATAGGATCAAAGTGGGTCTACAATAATAAGATGAATGAGAAAGGAAACATTGTAAGAAATAAGGCTAGATTGGCCTGCAAAGGATATGATCAAATAGAAGGACTGGACTTTTATGAAACATTTGCACCCGTAGCAAGATTGGAAGCAATTAGAATGTTTATTGCCTATGCTTGTCATAAACAATTTAAATTCTATCAAATGGATGTCAAGATAGCTTTTCTAAATGGAGATCTAAAGGAAGAAGTCTATATGGAACAACCAGAGAGTTTCCAACTGTCAGATAACCATGATTTTGTATGCAAGCTAAAAAAAGCCTTATATGGGTTAAAACAAGCTCCTTGTGCCTGGTATCACAGATTGGATATGTATCTACAAGACAAAGGGTTCAAGAGAGGAACAGTTGACAACAATCTATATATCAAAACAGAGGGTAATGATTTGCTCATTATCTTGGTCTATGTAGATGACATCATCTTAGGTAGTAATAATGCTTTACAGGTACAATGGTTTGCTTCTGCCATGCAGCCTGAGTTTGAAATATCTATGATAGGGGAACTGCCATTTTTTTGGGTCTGTAAATTACTCAAAGGTCTGAAGGAATATTTATTTCTCAAGAAAAATATCTAAGGGAAATGTTGAAAAGGTTTCAAATGGAAGATTTTAAACCTATGAGCACACCTATGGTCACTGGATGTAAGCTAAGCAAGGATGGTGACTCAGATGAAGTCTCACCCGAGGTAGAGGCAGGGGTGGTTGCAGGACTCAAATGTTTGCAACCTTAGCTAGGACACAGATCTGTGATTCTATCACTTATAGAGCACTTAGCATCGATTATTCATCAATAGTTAGTCCTTATTATACTTCACAGATAGCACAAAGCATCGTAGTAGTCACTTAGATCTAAGGTAACTTAGCACTTAGCAACAGTAAACAGGTGAGATCCAGTAGTTCAGCACTAAGTATCTTCATACATATCAGATCTAATATGCATACCTATCTAATAAGCACAAAGCATAAATATATCCATCTAAATATATCAAAGCACTTAGCAAAAGCAGAGATAAGCACAACAAGTCAAGGCACAAAGCATAACACACAGATTTACGTGGTTCACCCCCTCCCTGAGGCTATGTCCACCAACTCTTCTTCTATATTATCGTCGGCCAATCGGTTACAAGCACAAAGCCGTAGAAACCCTTACTTCGCACAGGACAGAAGATCTACGCAGCCCGCTAGATCCTTCTTCCTTGCCTTTCAGCACAAAGCCCTCTATGTCTTCATACATGGACTTGCACTAAGCTCTGCAATTTTATACAGAATACACAAAGCTCTCGATCACACAGATCCCTTTTTGGCACTTAGCCTATATCACATAAATACAATACAATCCTTCTCCTCTCTACTAGATGCCTATGTGTCTATTTATACATTACAAAAGTGGGCCTAAACATGGGTAAACCCACAGACCGGCATCCCTTTCCCATTACATATTCCCAAAACCCAAAAAGGTACCCAAAAGTGGGTCGAGACCCCTTGATCTCTTCTTCGTCTGGTGCTCCATCTTCGACAAGCTGTCGAAGTCCCAAAAATGGTCAAATATGACCAAGTGTTCCCAAAACTTGGTCAAGGGATCATAGCAGGCCTTCCTATAGCTTCCCAAGTTCTTTCTGGCATAATGTTCACTAACGTTTCTTCATCAAGGACAGAGTCAATGTCGAAGTCTCTTATTCTTGCTTCAATGCATTATTTTTCTTTAAAGATCTCTGGTAGCCTAACATGTTGGTGATCATTCAAGGTGTCTTTCATCTGCAACAATACCTTCTCTGATTCTTTCTGGGGTTCTACTATTTATGGATCTGTCTTAGGGTTTTCTTCATTCAGATTCATTCTTTCGAGCTTAGCAATCATTCTAGGGCAATCCAATACTTCATGGTCCAAATCTTTGCAACAAAGACAACTAGGTCTTCCACCAGGGCATTCCTTAGCTAGATGTCTCGGTCTTCTACAACTGTAACATAGGGTTAATCCTCTCTTCCTTTTAAATGATCCCCAGCTTCTTATATACTGCACACTAGGATCATGGTACTAGTCTGCAAAAAATTGTTTCTAGGATCTTGCATCCATTCGTTAGTCCAAACATTCTTTCTATGCATAGGTATAACATATCTATCACTATTCTTATCAAATCTATTCATATCAAGCTTTCTTTCATCTATCGGAGCCCTAGTTTTCAAGCCAAGACAGAATCTATCAAACATACCTAGATCCATACTCTAAAAACAAAAAATTTCTCTTATTTTACTTCTATAGAGCACAAATCTTTCCAGATCTAAGACCTTTTAACTATTCTTACCTTTATTAGAGCACAGAGTTTACAGATCTTACTTATTTTTTGCAAATCTGACCTCTCTTCTTCATAAACTTCCACTTTTACCTTTCTTAGAGCACAAAGCATTCAGATCTCGCTTCTTTTATTCAAATTTGTCCCTCCTTTCTTTAGCACATAGCTTTTCAAATCAAGTGGATTACTGCGCCCTAGGGCACAAATCCACGCATAGAGCTTCCACAGTTTCAGGACAAATCTTTGCACAAAGCTTCTTCTTCCTCAATTCCCAGCAATCACAGTTTTAGGTCCCGACAATGGAACCATTTGTTGGCACAGGGGTAGACCTAGGGTTCAACGCTACAAGAGTGCACCAACAAAGCCCTAACTACCATCCCTTTCAGCAACATCTGTGAAGCAGATGAAGTCTCACCCGAGGTAGAGGCAGGGGTGGTTGCAAAACTCAAATGTCTACAACCTTAGCTAGGACACAGATCTGTGATTCTATCACTTATAGAGCACTTAGCATCGATTATTCATCAATAGTCAGTCCTTATTATACTTCGCAGATAGCACAGAGCATCGTAGTAGTCACTTAGATCTAAGGTAACTTAGCACTTACCAATAGTAAACAGGTCAAATCCAGTAGTTCAGCACTAAGTATCTTCATACATATAAGATCTACTATGCATACCTATCTAATAAGCACAAAGCATAAATATATCCATCTAAATATATCAAAGCACTTAGAAAAAGCAGAGATAAGCACAACAAGTCAAGGCACAAAGCATAACACATAGATTTACGTGGTTCACCACCTCCTTGGGGCTACGTCCACCAACTCTTCTTCTATATTATCATTGACCAATCAATTACAAGCACAAAGTCGTAGAAACCCTTACTTTGTACAGGACAAAAGATCTGTGCAACTTGCTAGATCCTTCTTCCTTTCCTTTTAGCACAAAGCCTTCTATGTCTTCATACAGGGACTTGCACTAAGCTCTGCAAGTCTATACAGAATACACAAAGCTCTCGATCACACAGATCCCCTTTTTTCACTTAGCCTATATCACATAGATATAATACAATCCTTCTCCTCTCTACTAGATGCCTATATGTCTATTTATACATTACAAAAGTGGGCCTAAACGTGGGTAAACCCACGGGCTGACATCCCTTTCCCATTACATATTCCCAAAACCCAAAAAGGGACCCGAAAGTGGGCCGAAACCCCTTGATCTCTGCTTCGTCTGGCGCTCCATCTTCGACAAGCTATCAAAGTCCCAAAAACGGTCAAATATGACCAAGTGTTCCCAAAACTTGGTCAAGTGCCAACAGATTGTAATTGCAGAAAATGATTGATTGCATCTACTAGAGAATTCGAAGAATCTCATGGTGATCGCCAGAGGAGTTGAAGAGTCTCGAGGTATCTGTCAGTGGAATGAAGACTTAGAATAAAGACAATTGATAGATGGAAAATAGTCGAAGACTGTAGCTGCCAGAGAAGCCAAAGAGTCTTAGCATAACGTCCATGGATGAAGAACAGACTAAGTGTAATCGCCAGAGGGGACGAAGAGTTAGGTGTATTATCTGGCAAGGGACTGGGCATTATAAATATACACAAAACAAAGAAGAGGAGGTTGCTTCTGTTGAGAGTAATTTTACACGAGGAAAAAGCATGATGTGCGCAGCAGCCGAAATGCATAGAAGAGGCATAACGTATAGAATAGAGATGCATAATTGAGAGAGGAAGAGGAAGTCAAGGTGCGCATGTAGAGACACAGCAGAAGAACAGAAATCTCAAAGAAGAACCCGAGCAGGAAGACACTGATGCAGGCAGAGCATAGCAGTGCAATAGAACAGTGATGAGACTGGTAAGCTATAGATAAACATTGTATCACTGTAATAAGTCTCAAGTAACGAAGTTTTTATACTCAGGGTGGTTGGGAGGTGCTAGGGAGGATTGGTGTCCTCAGATTTTCAAGTGGGTTCTTGAACACGGGGAGTTGTAGCTTCCATCTGGTTGCAGCCAGAAATACCAGGGTGGCAGGGTGGTGCAAGGGAGAACTGTTGTTCCTTGTTATACAGGTTGGTGCCTGTGTGACTGGAAGTTGGTGCTTGCATCCAGTTGGTGCTGGAACACTTAGGGAGTTGGTGCTTGCATCCAGTTGGTGCTGGAACACTTAGGGAGTTGGTGCTTGCATCCAGTTGGTGCTGGAACACTTAGGGAGTTGGTGCTTCCTTCTAGTGGGTGCTAGAGAAACCGGGGAGTTGGTGCTTCCTTCTAGTGGGTGCTAGAGAAACCAAAGAGTTGGTGCTCTCAACAAGTTGCAAATTGCAAAACAGAGGTGGTAGCCTCACAATGAGTTGGTGCTCATATGAATGATAATGTACGGAAAATAAAGATTACTTATCATATCAATAAGAAGAGGTTTTTCCCTTTATGGGTTTCCTCAGATAATATATGTCTCTGTATATTTCATTTGTGTGATTGATGTTGAATATTCTATTGCTTACCTTCCTGCATTATTATGATTATCATTAAATGCTATGTAAAGAGTTTAAAATAAGTATAATTGTTTAAGCATTGTAACAACTGATTCACCCCCCTCTCTCAGTTGTCCAACAACAGAATATCGAGGTGCTTGTTGAGGATGCTCTGGTTGTGCAGTTGCTCGGCCAAGTCCCTTCTCATCTCGAAAATGAGGGCCAAATGATCCTCCGTGAGCCTGCATGATCTGGGTGGGTCGTGGTTGTCCAGATTCGGTTGCATTGGCACTTTTGTGTATAATTCCCTACTAGGTTGGTCGTGGTTGTCCTCCTCATTCCAGAATTCACCCCATTTGATCCCTGGGTCTTTCGCGTTGGGTCGGCAAAATTCTTGCAGCAATCTGGCATCAGAGAAGGAAATTCCTATTCTACCAAACAGCTTGTCATGACAGCTCCGAGGAATTCAAGGGGATTTCGATGCTTGTTTGTGTCATCTATTCACCAACGATATCCTACAAGTTATGAAGAATCTCCTCCCAATTAGGAGGAATCTCCTCCTCCACTATGCATCATCCATAGGTTGGTGTTGGAATAGGCGAGTGAAGCTCTTCTTGGGCATCCATGCCCCAATTTTGATCAGAGTGGGGAGAGTGGGTTGAGTTGCTTCCTGGAATGGGAGAGAGAGAGAGAGGTCCAATGCGTCGGTGCCTGCCTACTTGACTGTAGTAGGCCGACACATGCTTGGATTTGACTCTCTCACGAGGCATGGCGAACCTGAGCTCGTGGGGGGAAGAATTCACAATGGAAAGGCCAGAAATGCTTGGGATGGATAGAAGGAAAATTATAGAGGCCTGGGATACCCAAAGCTTAACAGCCAGGGGAGAATGAGAAACTAAGGATGAAATCTAGAGATAAGGGAAACACCTGCGTGATTTTGAGTGAGGTGATGGCTAAGGAAGCCATGAATGCCAGAGTGTTGCGAGCAGAATGCATCGTACCAATACCAGAGGGCCAAACTTGAAGCACCATTAGAGTTATTGAATTGTCTCGACGCACTAGGCTCTCGCCGGAGTAAATGTTAAGCATTTCGAGTGATCCGAGGAGGATGCTGGCGGCAAGGAGATTTAAATGCCCTTGTTTCCAATGCGCCATGTGACATACAATCGCCAAGTGTCACCCCATCCGAGGAAAAATCATTTAATGTTACAACAAGTGGCAAGGGGATTAATTATTTATGTTAATTTAAACAATAAACGGATTAGGGGTATATCAAGCATATATAAAGTTTATTAAAACTAACATAAAGTTTATTACCACATATTCAAACTAATATAAAGTTTATTCAATGACTAAGAACAATAATCAAAATTAAACTATATTGCATTTTATTTAAATGTTTTAGAACTAAACAAAAATAATTAAAATAAATAAAAATAACCTAAACTATTATAATAATGTTTTGTTTAAAACGTTTTGAAACGAAACTTAAATAAAACTAAAGAAAATTTAAAAGTTTAAACCGGATAACTAACTAATTAACACTAATTAAAATTAAATTAAATTAAATTTTGTTCAAAATCATTTAATGTTACAACAAGAGGCATGAGGATTAATTATTTATGTTAATTTAAACAATGAACGGATTGGAGATTAATGGAGATATTAACAACATTAATTGATTTGCATCATCCAATGAGGTCAAAAGGGTCCAAGTTACCCAAATCATGCCTCCTTTTCTCTTTCCCAAAGGAGCAACCAAGTAAAGAGACTAATAGCAAAGAGGTTGGCTTTTGAGTCATCAATATATCAATGTCTACATCACACTTCTTATTATGTGAGGCAAAATAATTTCTAGAAGCTACATGTGCAAATTCATATGACACTTTATTTGTGTTTACCCAATGGGGATTCATTACATAGTCCTTCTCATAGGTAGATTTTCCATGTCTTGGTTAAATCCTCAATTTCTAATGAAAATTTTAGTCAAATCCTCAATTTTGGCAGGTCCCAAATTGATGGGAGAATGCATACGATAAGTCTATATGGGAACATTGGGGGTTATGTCAAGCCTTATAATGCTTAAGAAAATGAATATACTTCCATAGATGTGAGAAGTTCCTATGTCATGGAGAGGATTCTAGGCATCAAGAATTAAAAGAGCAAGAAGAGCATCCAAGGATAGAGAATATGTCATTGTGGATCTTGAAAGGTGCAGGCCAGTCTAATCTAAATCAACATATTCAACTGCACCCCCACCACCATGACATCTAATTGAAACCCTCATGATACCTATTTGTAAACACCCTGTCAATACCTAATTCTATACCCTCAATATCTATATGTTTTTAATATATTAAAAATACCCCTTAACCCTATATACTAGGTGATATATTTTTTTATAGTTTTAAATGTTTATCTCTCTAGTATGAATGCATGTGGTATAATATTATCTAATAATAAACCATGTAATGATTTTAGTGATATTAATGAACAACACTTATTACTAGAAATGGATAAATATTTATAGTACTCATGAGAAGTAGTGGCTAAATTGAGAACCATTATGTATTCACAATTTTTTCCAAGATTGCAACATCATACATAAATAAACTCCTTATATTGAAAAGAGGTTGTTAGTACCATGTCCTTCATTGTCTCGTCTTTATTAATGTTTGGAGTAATGAAAAAAGGTAGGGGTTATAAAACAAAAATTGTTTGGAAAGAAGTTTTGGAAATTATGAAAGGAAACAAGTGGAATGAGTAGCAAAGTTGCTTAGTAAGAGTTTGAAAAAAAATTGAACAAAATTAGTTTACAAATAAATTACAACACACAATAAAAACTTTTTGAAATTATAATGTTGCACTTTGGAAGTTAATTCAAAAAGTTACCAATTAATTGAAAGTCAAAAGCTTTTAACTAAAAAGTAATTACAATACACCCTTATAAAAACATGAAAAAATCATATCTAGCTCTAGACCAATTAAACTAACTCTATGGACTTTTTAAACTTATTATATATCAACTAATAACAAAATATTTAAAAATAGGATAAAATTCAATAATTATAAAAAAAAATACTAATAATTAGTAAAATAGTATAAAGCATGTAAAACAAAAATCTTTAAAATTCATCAAAAACAAGTGAAATCAAAAATATTTTTAAGGCATAATTTCATTTACATAAAATCAAAATTTCAAATTTTAGTAAAAACATTTGCACATACTTTTATTATAAAAAAAACACCACACTTCCATATTTTAAAAAAATAGCAAACTTGAAGTCACTACACTGTGGAGGTTCCTCTCACGATCTGGTGATCCGTGAGCCCGCGCACAACTGATCCAGGGTTCCTCTCACCGCCATGGAGGCATTGGGCTCCTCCCAAGTTCCTCCCTTTCCGTCCACTCCAACAGCTGAGGACGCCTTCAACCGAATGCTGGCCTCTCTGCCGAAAAAGAAGACTTTTGAAACCCCTAAGTTCGTGAAAAAGTTAGACGATATTCCTGAAGTCTCCCTCCCCCCAGAGAAACCGATCCAGGTCACCTTGTCTCTGGCAGATCGTGCCCTTGTGGGACAGTTTACTGGCCTTTGGCCCTCACCAAAAGCAACGGAGAACTAGGTGATCAAAAACTGGAAACCCTTGATCAAGAATAGTGTAACCTCTTACTTCTTGGGGAGAGGCTTCTTTTTGTTCGAATTCACTGTAAAAGAGGACAAAGATCTAATATTTAGGAATGGGCCCTATTTCATGGGCCCTTAGGGCTTGTATCTCAACAAGTGGATGTCGAACTTCGATCCAGAAGTGGACGTCCCTACGGCCATTCCAGTATAGGTCAGGTTGTCGAACCTCCCAGTTCATTGTTGGAATTGGGACTCTTTGCAACACATAGGTAATGCACTGGGCAAATTTATTGATCGGGATAACAATAAGGACCAATATGACTTTCGCCCGAATCTCTGTTGAGTTCGATCTAGAGGTGGGACAACTGGAGGCAATAAAAATCAAAGTCGGCAGTTGGACTCATGTGCAAAAATTAGATTACGAGCAGCTTCCTTTCAAGTGCTGAAAATGTCATGTCTACGAACACTTTGCCAGGGACTGCTCGAGTAATGGAGAGAAAGAAAAAGAGAAGGAGGAAGGATGGAATCAGATCAAGAAGAAAAAAAACTCCCATAAAACCCCCAGATCTGGGGCTCCAAAAGACAAAGGCCCCCAGTCAGATTCTTAACAGCATGGCCCCTCCCTAAATGGTCAAACAAACAAATTCGGGCCCTTAAGCTCAGCATCAGAGGAAATCCAGGAGGTCGAAAAACAAAAGTCACTATCCCCTGACAAAGGGGTACCCTTAGCCCTGAAGATAGGGGAAAGTGCCTCTAAAATCCTCAAGGATAAACAAATAGAAGTTGAAGAGGAGGAACAAGATTCAGAGGAATCAGAAGAGGAAGGAGAAATAGGGGACACACAAACTTTGTCCAGAAGATCGAAAAGAGGCCGAAAGTCTGCCCGAGATAAGAGAGAGCAGGAAACCTACAAAGATAAGCTTTAGGGCAGCCAACAAACCCTTGAGAAACTTTTGGCAAAAACCCCGAAGATGACAAGGAATCAGGCTCAAGGCTCCAAGGGAGCCCAACACACCCAAAAAAGTAAGTGATGAAGGTCATTTCCTGGAATTGCAGGGGTATGGGGAACAAAGTGAAAGAAGAAGTCGTGAGAAGCCTCATAAGAATAGAAGCCCCTGGTATTCTATTAATCCAGGAGACAAAAATGGAGGGCAAAGAATTCCTTCAAGTTAGCAAGAAATTCAGGAAGAAAGGTGGAGGACTGGCCGTTTCGGCTCAAGGAGCCTTGGGTGGGCTGGGCTCTCTTTGGAACAGCAGCAAGTACGCGTTGATCACTGAAATTACAAATGACCATTGGCTATATTTGAAACTTCAGCTTATGGACACAAAGGAGGTCATCAGCCTCTTCAATGTTTACGCACCAGTCAACGCGGGGGAAAAAAAGGTTTGTTGGGACTCCATCAGGTATCTGGCAGAAACAGAGAATGTGGAAAATGTCATCATCACCGACGATCTTAACCTCACCTTGCTTTCATCAGAGAAGCGAGGAGGCAATATTGTCAGGAGCCCGGCAAGAGAATGGGTGGAGGACCTCATGCAAGAGTAGGATCTGCTCGACATCAAGCCCTCCAATGGTAAGTACACTTGGTCAAATAAAAGAATCGGACCTGGTCATATTGCAGCAAGACTTGATAGATTTCTTGTTCAAATTTCTTTCCTTCTTTTAGGTCTAGAGGCTAGTATGCATATTCTCCCTTGCAGTGTTTCAGATCATAAGCACATCAAACTTGAATTCCTGGCCCAAAAAAATCTAGGCCCTATACCTTTCAAATTTAGCCCTTTATGGGTCAAGGAACCGGATTTCATGAAGAAGGTAGAGGAAAGTTGGAGGGAGCCTGTCAAGGGATCTTCCTTCTACGT
>ML794691.1:31348-51053 GCA_009831015.1 Picea engelmannii
CTTGGTCCATTACCCTGTAGCCTTTCTTTAACCCAGATTGCCTAGGGACGTCTCCCTTGGACTAGCCCTCCTAAATAGAAAGAGCTCCCCATCGAGGTGACAGTGGGTGGGCAAGCTCCTGTTACGCCGGTTACTAGCCCTGACTCAAGCTCTTTAGACCTTTCCTACAAACCGTGCGATAACAGGCCCGAGGTCTCACCATTCTATGGTCTAAGGTACTCTTGAACTCGGACTATCGTTTGTTGCTCCGATCTAGTGGGAGGACATGGAAGTATGAAGTGATCCTCCTTGTCTGTTCTGGGTGGGGGGTGGTGTGCAAGAGCTGGGATCTGTGACTAAGAATCTCCTTGATGAAAAGAGCTAGGAACCTCTGATCCTGATATCGGAAGAAAGTAGAGATGGAGTCCCCTGAGTCCCTGTAGTGGCAATAGTAACATCCTCGAATCTCATAGTAAACAGGGCACCGAAAAATGAGGTGCATCTATGTCTCTAGCCCCTGTAGGTGACACATCTAGCAGATCCTATCAGAATGCTGGATATGGTGATCAATCTCAACTCGGAGTCAATGGGAACCAACCCGGAGTTGTCCCAAAGGGATCCTGAGTGAGTGCATCCAATATATGTACGTGTTTGGGGATACTAAAGTCTGAAATAGTAAATTAAAATTAGTCAAAAATAGTAAAGAGAGACAATTCAAAGACTCTATCATCAATGTCTATTGTCGAAAGTTAAAACTAAAAATTAGCAATGGGCAGTGAAAACTAAAAGTAGCTAAAAGAAATCAACATCAAATGAGCATTGTAAGGGTTCAATGTCATTGACTACTCCTCTACATCCATCTGCTATACAAAGGCATCAGGACCATCAATAGGAGTGTCACTATCTGAGCAAGGTGTTTTTAAGGGGCGAGAATTCGCCAATTGGCTATTTTTTGGCCATTTTCTGAAAAATATATTCACCTATTTTTTACATAAATATGATTAAATTGATAATATTCACCAAAACTTCACAAGTTTTGATAGTAAATTATATGTCTTTTATTGAATATTCGCCTACATATCTATATGTATGATTTTTCGAACCGAAATAGTCACCTAGAATACTATACATACGTATAATATTTGAATCCTTAAAAAATACATTGTATCTGAGTCACAGTCACTCTCATGAGTAACCAAGGCAAATCGTGGCTCACTCTCATCTCAAAGTCAAATGCTAAATGTAATATCCCTCAACCGAACCCAATTTCAAATGTAATATAAATATACTTAAGCTAGTGAGTTGTTTTGACCTCATCTGGTAATGCACATCATGTGGCATAGTGCGCACATGAACTGCGCAATAAAATGATGTAATATGCACATCGCAGGATACCGCGCGCAGTAACTAAGGTGCACGCAGTATGGAGGACAATGAGCCTTATGTATATGATATGCATTATAGGCTAGTGAGCCGGTTATTATAAGTTGGGATGCTTATGTTTAATATAAATAAATCGTTGCGCCCAGATGTCAAGGGCCAATGCACCTACTTTGTACATGACTCATGATTAATATAAATAAATCGTTGCGCGCAGACCGACCACGATAACAGAGATGGGGGACTGAACTTCACCAGTTAGGGAAAGGGAGGGCCAAAAGTCAAGGGAATATTATATTGATATTCCTAAAACGTAAAGTATGGATAATTATTTTATCCTAAGTTCTAAAGTTGGAGACAAGTGGACCAAAGTAACTTCCGATACGACAAGTGTCAAGTTGGGGACATGCATTCATATCGTGGGGGACTTAGCTCATTTGGGTGATCTTTTCCACAGGGGGGATTTTTCCAGACGAGAGCCTGACCATCATTCTCACCATCACTTTTCACGAAGAGTTCACAATGATTCCTGTACACACTCAGTTATCCAGTCCATGATTCCATGACCATTTTCACTCACGCATTTTGTTATCCTTGAGACAGCCATTTCACCATTCCAGAACCTGTTCCCATACCTCCTTTTGGTTGGTGTACCTAGTTAGCTTGGAGCGGGATTGAAGATTCCCGAAGGTGCTAAACTGCAGCTATAGTGCTCTGAGAATTCCAGTCCGGTCTGTTGTTGAAGCCCTGGAAGGGAAGTGGGGCAGCCGAGGGACTATTGAGCAGAGAAGGGGCACACTTCCTTGGGTGGGACAGTCATGTGGGGAATGAGAGGTTGTAGGCTGTTAGTTGAGTGAGCACCTGAGACAAAGTCTTTCCTGTTGTCCTTGAGCCTTAGCCTGGATAGGAGCCCTTTACCCTGGGTGGAGTTCAGTGCCAGCTCGGGGGTGACTCACTGTTGAGAGTGATGAACAGTGTAATCTATGGCTGGGAGGTTCGTGGATGGTCTGTAAGCAGTTGGTGACGGTCTCTAAGATAAGTACCAATTGTATGATAAAATGATATGTTGTTTTGTTATTTACATGCCTATGTTACGATTTTAGCATATATGTGATTGTGATTGCTTGTGTGCTTATGGGTAATTTCCTATAAATGTTGCATATCTGTGGTTACTATTATTTCCATATAAAAGTCGTATGTCACAAAAAGAAAAATTTTGTTTAACTTTAAAGCTTCCGCAAGAATGTTGTATGTATATGTTCTAGTTGCATGCAATTTAAAGAGTAAATATAGGTGGCATAACTCAGTTGATTACTGAGAATGTTATCCACTGGTGTCAGAGCATGAGTGGTTGCTCTGGAGTGGCACTCTCCGGCCTGAGGTTGGCCAGGGGAACGTTACAAATTGGTATCAGAGCTTCAGTTCAACACTGAGCTTGGATGGGCCAGAGGGGTACAGTTGAATCGAATATTCACAGAAAAGTAACTTCGAAGTGACCAGAATTGGAGTCATGGAGTGTCCTTGGAAAAGGTTGGCGTACTAGCGCGCATGGTAAATTTTGGCACCGCGCGGGAAAACGTAGTGTCAGTGTGCACGGTAAATTGTGGCGCCGCGCAGAAGATTATTATGTGTAGATACACGCGCTGAATTTAACCTTGCGCAGTGAGCACACACATAGTAAGGTGCACATGGGGTGCGCAAGTATTGCTTAATGCAGAGGAGTTTGGTTGGTACGCGCATAAGTATGAGTATAAGTTGTGTCGCGATAGTGTATTAAGTAGTGTGTGCAGATAATTGGGCGCGATGGAATATCGGTGCACAGTATCGAAACTGTGCGTAGTGGGTATTGGCGCACGACGCCGGAGTAGTGCGCGTAAGTAGTCGGTGCGACGAAGAAGAAATGCACAGTAGATTTTGGTGCGCAGAAAAGCGTTTTACCTTGTGATATTGCTATGCACGTTAAATATAAATGAACAGGTCAAAGTTTAGTGCATGCGAAGTCACTTGGAAGGCGATGAGTCTGAGTTTAAATTGCATATTAATAAAAGAAAAAGAAACACAACTGCATCAATGCATTAATTAATTAAAAAGAATTCCGAACTTTAATTTCCTCCGATTTAGACAGGATGAAAATAAAATATAAGATTACAAGAAAAAAAAAACTTACTATAAAAGAGAACAAGATTCATAACATCACCAGTTAGAAATTGTAATAAAACAGTCTAAAATCCGTTTCTGTATTTATATAATCGTAATATTTACAAATTAAAAAAAGAGGATGACAGCAGTTAGCCTGTTGAAAAAGGGTCATTTAAGAACATGCCTATCATCTCTAGTACTCTTTACCTCCGCTACTGGTTGTTCAAAATTCGCTAAGACATGCTTATTTTAGTTGAAGACTTACTTCAGCTTAGCGATCTCCGCCTTTAAAGAAGAGTCTAACCAGACCGGTAGATTCTCTCCAACACTTTCGGCCGCTTCAGCTGTAGATTCCTCCTTCTTCTGCCGCTTGCTACTTTTCTTCTTAGCGTCTGGCTTGTTGATGACTAAATCCTTTATAGTGGGATTCAGCCTGGCTTCCAATCGCGAGTCTATAGCCAGCTCTGTGTGGAACATTAGTTGCTAAAATGTGCGCAAGGACCCTTTCCTCCTTACTCGCAGGAAAGTCTAGCATGTTGCTCGAATAACCAGTCTCACTCGACTTAGCCTTGTTCATGTATCTTAGGTTGGGGATACCGAAATGTGTCTTTACAGAGAGCAGGAAGTCGAACAGTTTGGAGATTACTTCGGTTATGGATACACAGATATCTTTATACTTGGGGAATGGTAATTATAGAACTCCATTTATGAAGCGCAAACAAATTACGTACAAGAGCGGTGGGTTGCCATGCCTGGCCAATCCATTTCAAATGATTAGCTTTTGAGTTTGTT
The DNA here is from genome assembly GCA_009831015.1 of Picea engelmannii. NCBI lineage: Eukaryota > Viridiplantae > Streptophyta > Pinopsida > Pinales > Pinaceae > Picea > Picea engelmannii. The sequence continues at coordinate 35,639 of ML794691.1, forward strand.
ACATGGCGGCGTTCAGCTGACGTCACATGGTTGCAAAGTACCGAACGAGTGAAGCAGGGTGATCTGACTAGCCGTCACCCACTCCACGAGTGGTGGATTTGACATATTGAGACACATGATACCGTGTCTTGGCGAAAGAGGTTTCGGCAAACCACCTTCCTGCTCAAGTGTATCTCTGAAGGCACTGTGCGTCTGTGTTTTCAAGACTTGGGTCTTATCTAGAATTGCCATGGTGATAACACCAAGAAATCGAGAGAGATAATTCTGATGTGTATATAGGATCAAAAGGTGCTTATTCCCATGAATTGTTGAAATTTAGCCTGATAAGTTGCGATGGCTATACGTTTTACAGAATTAACAACAACTTGATCAGATCAGACCAGCGCAGAGTCCATAAGAATGGAAGAAGCACAGGGCAATTACAGTCAGCAAAATGAGAGCAAAGGGGTGGATGTCCATTTGGGCATGGAAGGAACGAACTCCAACGGACATGGAGAAGAAAGGAATGAAGATATGAATATGGTTGAGACCATTAAGAATTTTTTGAAGGATGTCCAAAGCCATAAAGTTGATAATGAAAGGCTTATGAAAGCCAAAGAGCAGCAGGATGACTTCAACATGAAGCTATTGAAGAGTTTGAACAGAATACAACAGAAATTGGTTAAGGAGAGTGACTAAAGTAAATTTGAGAGTCACAAATCTTCAGAGGAGAAAGGAAAAGTAAAAAGTGCTAGTAGACATCACCATCATTCCCAAAGGCATTCCAATAAGAGAGCAGGCAACAACTCCAGTCTATCCCCTGTCAGAAGCCTGTCAAAAGGTATAAGAGATCTGGGGTGGATGAGCTACGAGGAGAAATGAACAAAATCAAACCTCCTACATTTGATGGTGAGCACAAAAAGGATGAATATGCAGAAACATGGTTGCTAGGCATGAGGAAATATTTTCAATTGCATAATTATTCTTCTCATGCAGAAGGTAGAATCGCTATCTATCAACTCAAAGGAAAGGCCTCCATGTGGTGGGATCAACTTGTTCAGGTGCAGCACATTGTAGAGAAAAGTGTTACTTGGAAGGAATTCAAGAAGTATTTTGAGAAGAAGTACTTAACTAAAAGGTACTATGACAAGAAAATGAAAGAGTTCTTTGAACTTAAGTTTGGAAGTACGACCATAGATGAATATGAGAGAAGGTTTCTGGAACTGCTGAAGTATGTCTCTTTCATCTAGGATGAGACAGTCAAGATTCAAAGGTATTTAAGTGGATTGCCATCGTTCATCAATGACAAAATACAGCATGATGATCCCAAGACATTAGAAAAGACCATAAGGAGAGCTAAATGCTTATATGATCAACAAAAAGCAAATCCAGCTTTCCAAAAGGCTTGGGAAGACAATAAGAAATTCAAGATGGATCAGAGGAAGAAGGGAGCTAAGCCACCGTTCTTCAGAAATAATCCACAAGGGCAGCAAACGCATAAAGAACCCAGAGTGATTGACACAGGAAGTCAAGGGTCAAGACAGCCACCTATGCAATGTTGGGGTTGTAAAGGGGACCATAGGTTCAGAGATTGTCCTCACAGAGGTGAAAAAAGTAGGGTTGTTCACAATGTACAACGGATTGAGAAAATAGAGGACATGGGCAGATATGTGCCAAGGATTTATGCAGCCCTGGGCAACAAGCAAGCAGAGTATCAGTCCCACATGATTGAAGTGGAAGGTATGATCAACAACCAAAACCTTGCTATTTTAATTGATTCAGGAACTAGTCATAGTTATATAGACCATAAGATGGTGGAAAGTTTGCAATTGCCAAGAAGCAAGCATGGGAAATCCTGGTTGGTGCAACTGGCTACAGGAGCCAGAAGAAAAGTAAATGAGATGGTTAAGTCATGCCTCATAGACATGAATGGACTGAACACCAAGGCAGATTTGAACATCTTGCCTTTAGGTTCCTATGACTGTCTAATTGGGATGGATTGGTTGGACCAACACCACACTCTCTTAGATTGTCACAACAAAGCATTTACTTGCCTGGATGAGGAAGGGAAACTAAGGAAGGTACAGGGAATTCCTAGGGCAGTAACCATTAGAGAAATTTCAGCATTGCAGCTGAAGAAATGTTACAAAAAAGGATGTCAAATATTTGCGGCTCATTTGAAAGAGACACCTAAAGATAAGGTGCCAAATTTGGAAGATTTTAAGGATGTGTTCAAGGAGGTACCCGGACTACCCCCAAGGAGAGACATTGATTTCTCTATAAATTTGATGCCTGGAGCAACACTAGTATCAAAGACTCCTTACAGAATGAGTACAACAGAATTGAAGGAGTTGCAAATGCAGCTTGAAGAACTTCTGAAGAAGAGGTATATACGCCCAAGCGTGTCACCTTGGGGTGCCCCAGTCTTGTTTGTGAGAAAGAAGGATGGAACACTAAGGTTGTGCATTGACTTCAGACAGTTGAATAAAGTGACTATTAAGAACAAGTATCCTCTACCAAGATTGATGACCTCTTTGATCAATTGAAGGATGCAAAGATATTTTCAAAGATAGATCTCAGATCAGGATACCATCAGGTAAGAATTAAAGAAGAAGATATTAGCAAGATCGCCTTCAGGACAAGGTATGGTCATTATGAGTTCACAGTGGTACCATTTGGGTTGTCAAATGCACCAATTGTTTTCATGTGCTTAATGAATGGTGTTTTCCGAGAGTATTTGGACAAGTTTGTCATTGTCTTTTTGGATGACATTCTTATATATTCCAAGTCAGAGGAAGAGCATGAACATCATTTGAGGATGGTGTTGCAAGTATTAAGGATCGCAGACCCAGAAGAAGACTTCATCGTATGCACTGATGCATGTAATGAAGGACTTGGTGGAGTCCTCAGTCAAAATGGGTTTGTCATATGTTACGAATCAAGGAAGTTGAAGGATCATGAAAGAAACTATGCCACTCACGATTTGGAGTTGGCAGGCATAGTGCATGCCTTGAGGAAATGGAGACACTACCTCATGGGAAAGAGGTTTGAGCTAAGAACAGACCACAATGGTCTGAAATATTTATTTGATCAGCCAAATCTAAATGCTAGACAAAGCAGATGGTTAAAATTTCTAAGCGAATATGATTTTGATATAAAGCATATCAAAGGGAAGGAGAATAAAGTGGTTGATGCACTCAGCAGGAAGGTGCATGAGTTACATACTTCAGCCATTAGCATGTACCAAACTGATGTTAAAAGCAAAATTCTGGAGGTTGCCAATGCAGATATGCAGTACGGAGAATTGGTAGCAATGCTACAGCAGGGGAAGATACTTCGGAAGGTGGATGATTATAAGTTGGGAATAGATGGAATACTGTTGCGCAAGAACAGGATTTTTGTTCCAAATGTCCAGGACTTGAAATGTATGATTTTGCATGAAATGCATAATGTTCCTTATGCAGGGCACCCTGGATATCAGAAAACCGTTGCAGCGATCAAGAGCCATTACTTTTGGCTAGGTATGAAGAAAGAGATCGCCGAGTACATCGCTAGATGTATGGAATGCCAGAAAGTGAAAGCTGAGAATAGACACCCAACAGGGTTGCTGCAACCTTTAACCATTCCTGAATGGAAGTGGGAAGTGGTGACAACGGATTTTATTACGGGATTGCCTAGAACAAGCAAGATGCATGATTCGATCATGGTGGTGGTGGAAAAGCTTACGAAAGCTGCCCATTTTATTCCACTGAAAACTACGAACAAGGCAGCAGAGGTTGTTGATATTTTCATGAAGGAAGTGGCACGATTGCACGGGATTCCTAAAAAAACTGTGTCCGACAGAGACCCGAAATTCACCTCGAATTTATGGAAAGGATTGTTCAAAGGATTCAGAACGAATCTGAACATTAGTACAGCTTATCATCCTGAGTCTGATGGATAGACAGAAAGAGTGAACAGGGTGATAGAAGATATACTGAGAATGTATGTGATGGACAAACCATCGAAATGGGAAGACTACCTACACTTGGTAGAATTCGCGTACAACAATGGGCATCAGGCATCATTAAAGATGAGCCCATTTAAAGCACTTTACGACAGAAAGTGCAATACTCCAGTGAGTTGGGATAATCCAACTGATAGGACAGTAGTTGGGCCAGAGTGCTCAGGAATATGGAGGATCAGATGACAAAAATTAAGCAGAATTTAAAAGTTGCCCAAGACAGACAGAAAAGTTATGCCGATAAGAACAGAAACCACAGAGAATTCAAAGTGGGTGATCATGTTTTCTTGAAAGTGAAAGCTAACAGGAGTTCCCTGAAGTTGGGAAGTTGCGTCAAGTTGGCAACTAGATTTTGTGGACCTTTTGAAATCCTGGAGAGGATTGGTCCAGTTGTTTATAATGTCTTCATAATGTCTGTTCATAATGTCTTCCATGTATCATTGCTAAAGAAATATATACCCGATGCTAATCATGTTATTGATTGGAATGTAATTCAGGTGGAGCAAGAAGGCACTTTTCAAGTGCATCTGGTGCACATTTTGGAACCGAGCCATAGGGCTTGTAAAGGTTCAATGGACCTGGTACGATCCTGAGGATGCTACTTGGGAGCATGAAGATGCAATGCGGACAGAATACCCGCATCTTTTTGAAGATTTTTGAAAACTCTGTTATATATGGGTGTATGATGCACTGAGGACAGTGCATAAATAAGGGGAGGGGATTGTAATATCCCTCGACCGAACCCAATTTCAAATGTAATATAAATATACTTAAGCTGGTGAGTTATTTTGACCTCATCTGGTAATGCACATCATGTGGCATAGTGCGTGCATGAACTATGCAGTAAAATGATGTAATATGCACATCGCAGGATACTGCGCGCAGTAACTAAGGTGCGCGCAGTATGGAGGACAATGAGCCTCGTGTATATGATATGTATTATAGGCTGGTGAGCCAGTTATTATAAGCTGGGATGCTTATGTTTTGGTATTAGGCCGGAACGCCTAGATGTCAAGGGCCAATGCGCCTACTTTGTACATGACTCATGATTAATATAAATACATCGGTGCGCGTAGACCGACCACGATAAAAGAGATGGGGGACTGAACTTCACTAGTTAGGGAAAGGGAGGGCCAAAAGTCAAGGGAATATTATATTGATATTCCTAAAACGTAAAGTATGGGTAATTATTTTATCCTAAGTTCTAAAGTTGGAGACAAGTGGACCAAAGTAACTTCCGATATGACAAGTGTCAAGTTGGGGACATGCATTCATATCGTGGGGGACTTAGCTCATTTGGGTGATCTTTTCCACGGGAGGGATTTTTCCAGACGAAAGCCTGACCATCATTCTCACCATCACTTTTCACGAAGAGTTCACAGTGATTCTTGTACACACTCAGTTATCCAGTCAATGATTCCATGACCATTTTCACTCACGCATTATGTTATCCTTGAGACAGCCATTTCACCATTCTGGAACCTGTTCCCATACCTCCTTTTGGTTGGTGTACCTGGTTAGCTTGGAGCGGGATTGAAGAAGCGGGTTGTCATGCCCGTGAGCAGTTCTCTGAGCGAGAGAATTGCTGGGGATTGATTCCCGAAGGTGCTAAACTGCAGCTACAACGCTCTGAAAATTCCGTTCCGGCCTATTGCTGAAGACCTGGAAGGGAAGTGGGGCAGTCGAGGGACTGTTGAGCAGAGAAGGGGCACACTTCCTTGGGTGGGACATGCATGTGGGGAATGAGAGGTTGTAGGCTGTTAGTTGAGTGAGCACCTGAGACGGAGTCTTTCCTGTTGTCCTTGAGCCTTAGCCTAGATAGGATCCCTTTACCCTGGGTGGAGTTCAATCCCAGCTCGGGGGTGACTCACTGTTGAGAGTGATGAACAGTGTAGTCTATGGTTGGGAGGTTCGTGGACGGTCTGTAAGCAGTTGGTGACAGTCTTTCTAAGATAAGTACCAATTGTATGATAAAATGATATGTTGTTTTGTTATTTACATGCCTATGTTACAATTTTAGCATATATGTGATTATGATTGCTTGTGTGCTTATGGGTAATTTCCTGTAAATGTTGCATATCTATGGTTACTGTTATTTCCATATAAAAGTCGTATGTCACAGAAAGAAAATTGTTGTTTAACTTTAAAGCTTCCGCAAGAATGTTGTATGTATATGTTTTAGCTGCATGCAGTTTAAAGAGTAAATATAGGTGGCATAACTCAATTGATTACTGAGAATGTTACAGACTAGTGTCAGAGCATGAGTGGTTGCTCTGGAGTGGCGCTCTCTGGCCTGAGGTTGGTCGGGGGAATGTTACATTAAATGACTTGTAAATGTCAAATAAGAGAGATGTATAGGTAAAGGTGACTTAAGTTTAGTAGTCTATTGGGTTTTTTTTTTTTTAAACCTTTTTATGTTTCTTTTAAGTTTGTATGCTTTTAGGAAAATAAAATCCAAGAGGACGGGATTGGGGTGGGGGGGGGATGTGCATCCAAAATACCGATTTTGGGGAGAAGGCACCCGCAAGCCCCAACTTTTGCGAGACACAACCTGCTTTTCGTGAGGGAGTGCCCCCTTTTCTGTGAAACACATCCTGCAATTCAACAAAACTTTTCATGGTGTGTTTCATAGAGTTTTACAAAAAGGAGAGCATGGAAAAACGTTTCACTGGGTGCCCCCCATCCCAGGGACATGAGGAGCGAGAGGGGTACACCACCAACCCTATTGGATGCATCCCCGTGTAACACTGCTGTTTACATCAATGTTGTAAGTTGCTGCCTCACTTTTCTTTGATTGTGTCTCATGATGTTTCTCTTATTCTATGATGGAATACTCATTGAGCAATGTGTGCCATTTTCTAATTTCACTCTTCTAAAAACATCGCAGAGCAAAGATAAGTAAAATGTAATTCTAGAGAATCATGAACCCTGTCAAAAATTGGCATTGCCACTTTCCACTCTAACCCAAGTTTGGACTTGTTAACATACAATTTTACCATGCATGTCCAATGATAATGATCCAGAGTGTTCATGAGTACATCCATTGGTTCCAAAAGTTCAAGATCTTGTCAAATTCTATTTGTAGAGATTTTCATATTGCAATGGGGGACATCGGATTCAATGCTTCAATTTAGATGGCGGTGCTATTATTAGCAAGGTTCCCATGCATGGATGTTACATGCAACAGTTGGATCATGCATGGGATGGTGATTTGCTTCAAATGGGTATTTTCGTATTTTGAGATTTATTATTGAGGAAGTTTCTATTTTTAGAAACTTACTATTTTTAGCAACGGGTTGCAATTTTGAGTCCCAAGTAGTATTCGGTGGTTTTTCAAAAGGGAAAAGAAATGAAATGAATACAATAGGGTCTTTATTCTTGGAAAGTGTTATACATGGATAGGTTCATGCAATGGTGGAGAAGAAAACACAGAAATTTCAAGTACTTTCAAGAAAGTGCAAAATTAGGTAAAAAATAAGGCATATTGTTTAAAAATACCAATAGCAGGTTGAATGAATGGCACATGGAATAGTGGGTTATGTTTACCTATAAGTGCAAGTTACCATGCCCTGGTAGAGCAAATGGATCAATCCATGGGTGATATATTTGGTATGATTTTATGAAGATGGAATGATGTAAGCTTTGGAGCTATTTTGAGGTTCCTTGTGTTATTTTCAGTATAAAAGCACATCTATTTTTTATATTCAGAGATTGCTTGAAAAACAACCAAGTGTGAGCATGCATACAAGCTTATTCTTGGAGTAAGCTATTTTAGTGGAAGAGAGCTCTTATCTTATCCTTGAGGATTTTTATTGTGACTTGTTAGAGCAAGTTATTACATTATTTTGACTTGTTAGAGCAGGTTGGAGCTTCTAGCTACTCCTCTTGTTGACTTTTCTAGGCCTGGATGAGGTCCAAGGATCATACTACCTAAAGTAAGGCACTCTCTTCTACATTGATTTAGCATGATTTTAGGGTTTCTATTCTGGTTTTTGAGATGTTCTTGGGTAGTTGCTTTGTATTGATCCATTCTTAGTCTATAATAGATCGGAATTTTCAGAGAGATATTCTTGGATAATTTCTTTGCAACTTGCATGAGACAAAGTTGGAGGATCACCTCATCTTCAGATGCCCTATTTATTACAAGATACAAGGGAGGCTCTATTTCCTTTACTGGGATTCACATGGTCCCTCGCTACATTTTTTCAGTAACCAAATCAAAAGTATCTAACTATTTTTATAAGGGAAGCTCTTGGTTTTAGATTGCAAGCCCTTCACAGCCCTCCCCATCCTAACTCTTTCAAGAGGATAACTTCCTTCTTTCCTATTATCCAGCCTACTCAAGGCTAGAAATGACAAACAGGGGCTCAAACTTCTCTAACTGTCAAATCAAGGAGGACTAGAGCCTCTGCCAGACCCCCTCCCCTTGTTGGAGTCATTCTTCCAAGAGACTTTCAAGGAGCTCCCATCCCAGACCCCATGTCCGGTGTCATAATAATAGTAAATAGCATAGCTCTAGGAGATCCCATATCCAAGTTCAAACACAGACTCTTATTCAAAGTATGAATCCCCACATTTCATCAAGCAAACAATCACTAATTCATAGTTTCTTCACCACCTCGGACTTGAGTGGTAGGAGTGGGGAGGTTCTTCATGCTGATGCACACCCCAAGATCCACCCATAATTGTGCAACAAGGCCCCTTCAATGTCAATTATTCTTCAGATAACCTTCTCAAACAGTGTATCAAGGCCCTTACAATGACTTAGAACTTGAAGGAGACTTCCCTCTCTTCTCTTCCAACCTCAACCTCCAACTCCAATGCCACCTAACATACTCTTCATGTTGGTCTTTTCACCATTGTACTCATTTTCATTTCTTTTAATTGTACTATTGTGTTCAACTATTGAGGGATCAAGATAATTTGCACATACAAGGTCCTTTCAAATTCATCTTGGTAAGAAATATTCTACCTTTGTTATTCATGTTATTCACATGGAGGACCTTGTTAAGATATCTAGGTAGTCGATTGGGATGCAACAAGTACTGCTACTCTTGGCTTCATATGTTATATGCTAGTGTAGATCTTGCAAGATGAATGTGGCATATTTTTGGTGGTTGCTCACTTATTTGAAAACTATGAAAAATATCAAGAGCAATGTGAGAACTTTCAGTGGTTGAATTTATCACAGTGAGAAAGAGCAATTGAATTTAGAGCATGAGTTGTTGACCCTTTGCAGTATGGATTTCAGAATTGAAGAGAGAGTGCAGTAAATCAGCCATGAAGACTTGAATCAGTAAGAGAGTTTACTGCCCCTTTCTATGACATCAATTCAAGAAGAACGGCATGAAGGACTTTATGAGGCTTTGGTAATCAATGATCACATGCCTTCATTTGATTGCACATTTGACAATGTGGATGATTATGGTATGTGTTACCTTCCTAGTTGCACCATGCAGAACTGATGATGATCCACAAAGATTGAACAAGTCATTTGTTCAAATTCAGAGTTCAAAAGTCCAGCCAGGCCTTATGGCCTCTTCAAACAATTTTGTCTTCTTCTTCTTTTATGCATGATCTATACCCCCATGGGGGAATTGTAACAAAATGATATAGCATGAGGTCTCTATTATGTAAAAGACTCAACACCCTAAGACTTGGTCATCACTGCATACTCTAGAGTGTTTTTTTTCACTTGTTAATTATATCTTGCTTTTTAGCAAGTTATAATTTCTAAGTTTTTTCACTCACTTCCTCCAAAGTGGGAGTGTGTACTAATGGGTAGGTCTGTGTGTGTTTTGTTTGAGTCTAGTGTCTAATGTATATTACCATGCTAGTCATTTATCTAGAGTCTTATGGACATGCATTAGGTACCTCTAGGATTTTTTTAATTATTTTAATAAGTAGTCAAATTTCCCGTAAGACGGGCTTTTTACTTTGTAAATTGATTTAATATTGAATAAATGATACTAGGAGGCATTATATGCCTTTTGGGTATCGTTTTCTAACCCAAAATACCCCTTATACCCTTGTCCTCCTTTTCGAGAGAAATTATTGACCTTGTCTCATTAAAAAGTCAATTTTACTCGAAAAAAAGGTGAATAAAAGAGAAATAAATCAGCTCCCTATTATTAAGGAAACATGTCGGAAATTAGCTTGTTTTGAGTTAACTCACTCTCTCTCTTAGTTCACTGAGTCTTGGTGGCACTTAAGATGGAGTTATGGGTAAGATGGAGTTGTGTTATGTCATGTGGGAGGAGATCCCAAGAAGAGGGTGCACCCCTCCTCTCTTATGTGGCACATTCTAAAGAGAGGGTGCACATCCCAAGGATGTCGCCACCTCTCTTGGGCCATGTGTTGCCCCTCCCTCTCTTTTCCTTGCACTTGTGGCGTCTTTCCTTGAGTTCTTGGGAGATGTGTCACTCATCCCTCTTTCCATATGGCTCGCCCCTCTTGGAGAAGTGTGCCCTTACCTTGGGAGTTACGCCCTCTTCTTGCTATTTAAGCATAGCGACCCCTCCTCTTTCAAGCTAATGTGAGACTGGGAAAACGCTTGTGTACTATATTGTAATCATTACTCTTGGAATAAAGATTCAAGACTTTGGAGGTCACTTGGTTGTTGTGCAACAATGTGTGAATGTATGATGTCTGGTTTTAATTATATGAGGTAACTGTGAATTATTATTTTGCATGTATTTCCATTGAATGGGCCTTTGAAGGTGTGTTATCACATAGTAGGGTAAGATATTTCAAGTTAGTTTGCTTCCTAGATTTTACTGTCTTTTTACATTTAGAGATATTTGATTTGCATGTCTTTTCAGATGAAATAACATGCTATCCAGGTCTCTTGTGTAGGAATCATCTCTTTAACAGGAAAAGGGGATTAAAAAACCATGTTTGCAAAGCCTTTTAATTTTGCAGGTTACTCATCCTCCGAGAAGTGGTTGGACTAGCCTATCTCATCCTCCTGCAAGATCGAAGGCTCTAGTGGACAAAGTCCCTCAGTGCAATACCGAAGGACCCCATAGCCCAAATAAATTCCACATTGCAAGCTATTTCTTTATCTCTCTACTTCATTAAAATAAAAATATTCTTGGTTACTCTTCTTGTATGCAATAGTTAGATCTACATTCTCATTTTAAATCTTAAGTATTTTAGCTTGCATGCAAAGTCAAACTAGATCTATTTTTTGCTTATCATTTACAAATCTTTTGATAGATCTAGTCTAGAAAATGTCATCTTTTCAAGCATTTTTAAGCTAAAATTCTCTTGGTAAAAGATAGATCTTTCATTGTTTCATAATAAAGACTTTTCATCTCTAGATCTAGCTAATCTAAGTGACTCTTATTCACTGTCCAAACAGAGAATAAAAGGCATTTAGAATAGTTAGTTTACTGCTTAATCTTAGCTATTTTGGTTTTTTTTATGCACTCTTTCACTTGGAAAATTTTCGCATGAATCTAACATCTCTTGCAGGAACTTTCAAAGTGATCATGAGCATCCCTTTCTTCTTCAAGCTTGCTTTTTTTGCAGGTTTAGCGAACAGCCAAGGAGAAACTCTGCTGAAATTTCGTGGATCTAGAACATCCAAGACCCCCTGAAACACCTCTTCTTGATCTAAACTCATTCTTTTACCATTTTGTAAGTCTGGTTGGTCTTAGAGTTATTAAAGACCAACAGACATTCTTATAAAAGAATTGTAACTTGAAAGAAAGAGTGGGATCACCCACTAGGCCTGCCATCCCCCCAACCCCTGGGGGGAACTGTCTCTCTTTTGCATTTTGTCTCTTTCATTGCTTATTTTCAATTTCGCAAGTTAAAATAAACCCAAGCACCTCAAAACAATTAGTTTAGTTTCAATTTCTAGATTAGTTATTTTAGATTTCAATTTTGCAATTTATTTCAGTTATTTCAATTTGGCAAAGTAACAAACCTTCCCCATCAGGGCCTTAGTATGCTCTCGACCATTGCGAGCTTTGCTTGATCTATGGTGCGATCAGAAAGGGACCTGGTTTGTCTGGAGTAGTCTAACTAGGAAAAATATTTTTCCATTATTGCTCGTAAGGACTGTTACCCATCAAAGTTGCAATAGAATGGACTTCCAGCGAGCTTCCAAAGATTGAACATTATTGTTCAAAATTCAGAGTTCAGAAGTTCAGTCAGTCAATAAAGACCAACTTTTTCACATTTTTCCATAAAAAATTGCAATACGAGATGTTGCACGATGAACTTCTAAAAGGTCTTAGCCACCTTCGACTAAGGCATGAGTTGTTACTCTGGAGTGTTTTTTTTACTTATTAATTATATTTTTTCGTTTTCAGGCAATTTATAATTTATGAGTTTTTTCACTCAATTCTTCTAGAGCTTATAGTATATACTCATGGTTAGGCCTTAGCATGGATCTAAGCCTAGTGTCTAATGTATATTACCATGCTAAACATACTCCTAAAGTCTTATGGAAATATGCTAAGTTCCCCTTAGGATTTTTTTTAATGTTTTCGGATAATATAAAATTTCCCACAAAACGGGATATTTTAATTGTAATTAATGAATAATTCTAAAAAAAGTGGCACTAAGAGGCATCATGTGCCTTAGGGGTATTCATTTTCCGTCTCAGAATACCCACTTTATCGATAGACCACCTTTCGAGAGAAAAATAATGATTATTAATCATTAAAATATTAATTTCTCTCGAAATTAGCCAAATAAAAGACAAGTAAAAGGAAAAATCAGGATTCCTTAAAATCGGGAAACATGTCTCCCACATGTTCCTTTTGTCTTGAGTCTTAAAGAGAGTTGTTGGATCTTTCCTAAAATGAGAAATCACTTATCCTTGAGTCGATTTGAGGCTAGCCGTCGTTTCCATTTCCACTAAAGCGCTTTTCTATCCCAACTCACACGCTTTTCTTGAATAAGAAACATCCACTTACATGCTTTTCTTGAATGAGAAACATCCACCTTTGCTTTCACCACTCAACTTAACTCATCTTTTTTTGCTTTTGCCACTCACCATCCACCTAAACCTTTCCATCTTTTTGCTTTCACAACTCGCCATTCACTCAAGCATAACTCGCCTTCTCATTAAGGAAACCCTAACTACTCACTTGGCTATTTAATGGAGGCAACCTACCTCTTGTAAGTTAGTTGGAGCTTGGGAGTTGATGCTTGCTATTGTAATACTATCGTAACACTCTTTTGGAAGATTGAATAAAAGACTTTTGAGGTCTATGGTCATTGTTGTAATGTGTGGATGCTTGGACAATTGTGCATGATCTTGAGGTAACCTGGTATTTGATTCAATTTTTGTATATCTACTTCATATAAAGCCTTGAAGGTGTGTTAACACATAATAGGATAGGATTTATTCAATTTGTTTATTGCTTAGATCCTATTATCTTCCTATATTCAGAGATTTAAAGATGCATATTTTTTCAATGAACTAATGTGTGTTTTCAAGTCTCTTTTGTAGGAAATATTTTTCTAACAAAGTGTTTGCAACGATTGGAAAAGATCAAACAGGTTACTCAAGCTTGGAGGAGAGTGGGATAGGAGATCCATCCTTCAACTTCTTCAAGAGATAGAAAAGCAATTCCCTCTTTCATTGATCAAAGGACCCCATAGCCCAAGATTCAAGTTTCAAAGAGAAGGCCCTCTCTTTCTCTATCTCTCCTTAAATTCAAAATTCTTCTTCAAATTACTTTCTGTTTTTCATGCAAAGATAGTTCATTTTTAAAGTTAAACTAATTGAAATCTAATGCATGCATGACCTTCTAGATCTAGGCAAAAGTTTCATCTCATAATCAAAGCTAGATCTAGGAATAAATTTCACTTTTTGCATGTTCTTTATTCAGATTTCTTTAGGCAAAAAAGTAAAGTGTTTTAATTGTTTAGATTGAGCTATTTAGTAGCTTTACTTATTGTTTTATAACAGCAAGATAAAGCTGACTAAAGAGAGCAGTTTTCTAGTTTCTTAAGTTGTCTATAATTCCAAAAAATCTTATTTTATACTTAGAAAAAATTGGAGAAAAGTTGAGTTTAAATTTTTATTTTTTCGAAGCACTTTTAAAGGTGTCTTTTAGGTGTGTTTCCGTCCTTATACACACTTGCAAACGTGAGCTAATTCCGGCTCACTTAGTGTGTCCTTGGAGGCACAATGCCTAGGTTCACAGCCCACGCTGTCACTTTGACCGGAACCTCTTCCGTCTAGGCTCACTCCTAGGAAAGCCAAGGGGGTGTTGACCGCCTATTCAACTAGGGGGTCAACTCCATGTGCCATGAAGATATGTATCATCAAATGCAAATATGTCGAAGACAGTTTGGTTCTACTGGGCAATTTATGCCTCCAACACAATTTTTTGTAAACGGAATTTCCGCACCCCTGCGTGGGTTAATAATGTAATAGGTCTGCATGGATCATAGTTAGGTCAAGTACCTTGGGATGTTTTCATTGGGAGAGTTCTTTTCACCGAGGGTTTTTTATCCTCAGGTTGTCAATTGGGCTTTTCAGCCTGGTTGATTTCCCTCGAATTTTTCCCTCACACTTGCAATAATTCCTCCAAAGTGGTGAACGGCGTTCTAATGGTCTCATCCTTTGGTGGTTATTGTTTAGGAATGATGTAAATGACCATGTTAGACATTGTAGAAAGTTTCGCGGAATTTCGTCGAGTCTAGACTCTAGATAGGTTTTTTTTTAATTAATTAAATTTAATTAATTTTCCTAAGGTTGGGATTTTAATTATTTAATTAATTAATTGTTTTTGAGCAATTATTGTAAAAACTAGGCCTTTGGGTTTTTGATAGGGGTATTTGTGCTCAAAAGAAATGGAAAGGCACCCCCTACACTCTTGGGCCAAGTTTCAGCTCAGTCGGACAAGTTTTGCTAGGCATTTGTCCACCCGGAGTGTCAGCCAGTTAAAACAGCGATTTTAATTGCTAAGTATGACATTGTTGAAATGTCAATTTTTGTAAATTTGAGTTAATGGGTTAAATGTTAAGATGGAAAAGGGCAAGAGGGATGATACCTAACCTACCCAACCACATCCTAACCTTTAAACACCCCCTTACACACTCACTCAACCAAATACCCACGCCCCTAAGGGGATTTGCGCCCTCCACCCATGAGAAAACCTTAGAAACACATTTTATTTGATGTGTGGGCCCTGTTATCCCCGATTTCATAGGATAACTAGGAGATCATGTCTCGAGGCCCACAGGTCCTAGACATGGAGTACCAAGAGCAAGATTGACCTGAGCATGGCCCTGGAGGGCCCATCCTTCTTTTCTTCGCCAAATTTGTCCTATCAGCAGCAGCAGCATCCATCACCATCGGCTTGGACTTGCATCAGAGAAGACTCTTGCTCCATGAGGTAATTGGTCCAGGTATCATGGTATGTGTCATGTTTGATCATTATAACTTTCTTATATATGCATCAG